>JABSTT010005630.1:0-16432 GCA_013339685.2 Hyalomma asiaticum | reverse complement strand
TTTAAGTTTGTGCAGCACAAGCACTTTTTCGCATGCAAAGGGTTTGCCCAACCACCCCTTGATATATCTGCGTTCAATGAAGGTATTGGCGACAGATCCGCCCTTTTCACCTTACTTGTCCGATCATACACGATGGTCAATGAAACTTAACCAGATGGTATACACAACGTTTTCTGTTGGTAGATCTGATGGCGCAGCAGCCTCCGACACGAGACGGGCTCTCTTTTTTTTCTAGTTGCTGTGATTTCCTGTTAAATAAATGGTAGATGCTGTTATTTATGGAGTATTCATAAATCCGCACACATATTAGCTGCCCAACCAAACGCCATCAAGATAAAAGAATAATAAGGACCTTTCAGCAATAATGCCACCAGGTGCTTGCTGCTAGACACCTGTGCTGACAATAGTATTTCCATGTTATTGAATGAGCTATTGAAAAAAAATTATTGAGCCACACTTTTAATGGTTTATTCAAAATGTTTTGGTAACAGCTCCCAAGCACAGAAAACATACTGACATATATGCAGGCACTCACACACAAACACCAAAAAAAGGACCCCCTGATCACAGAAGCACATGTGTGATAAAAGAGGGTGCAACCTCTTTATTTGCATACAATTAAACACCCTTGTTTGGCGTTATGTGGGTGGGTGCATGTATGTGAGTGTGTTTTGTGTGCTCGGGAGCTGTTACTACGATGGATTACCCACCAGCTGAGCTCAAAGTTTACATTCATAAAGTTACAAAGCAGCCTAACGAGGCAATCAGAATCAACGTCATGAGAAGGCAGTTATGAGGATATATTTAAATAAAACTGACTTTGAAGAAAGTTTCTTGTTTCTTGTAAGCTGCCACTTAAAAGGTGTTCTCTAGGCCAAATATAGCGGCACACTAATTTTTGTTTTCGGTGTTCTGCAGCGGGAAAAAGGCCGGGCATGTCGCGAAGAGCTATTTTTATTTCATTATTTTTTAGACTAACTTTTGTAGATTTTTTTTTTCGTGAGCGAAGGAATCTACACGGTAACACGCGATTTGCGTGTTCTTACCATAAGCAGCAACTGTCTGATTAACACATCGGTGATTAAATCCCCATTGAGAGAGTACAAATGAACTTGATGAAGTATGCCATTCATGGCTATGCTGTGTTACGTTGTGCTGCTCGGGCACAGCTGAAAAATATCAACTTCTAGCACAGACACTGGTCGCGTCGATCATTTTCTCTATGAGATGCTTTTTCCACATCTTATACCGGTGTCGCGTGTACACTTCTGATCGCGATCGGGAGCGATCCGGATCGGATTTCTTGATCGCGATTGGCTGGCTCACGCAGCTTGCGCAAATGAACCAATCGCTATCGAGAAATTCGATCCGAATCGGGCTTGATCGCGATCAAAATGAGCCGCGTGACACCCGTATTAGTGATCGACTTATGATACCTGCAACACGCTACACTGACATCCTGGGCAAAGCACAAAATTTTTGACACCGGTTGTGTGCGCCCCGAGTGAATCGAACAGGCCTTTAGTTGGGACAGCTGTCAAAAACACGAGATGTACTCACCGAAGGCAAGAAGTTCTGCCAAGGCCGGTGGCGCTCCTTCTTTCCAGCTCACGCGGTGAATGGTTCCGCGTAGTTGTTTGATACATCCCTGCTGGGATATTAAGCGGAAGGCCACATCCGCGTCGGCCAGGGCACTGACGGGATATACGTCCCACTTTTCGTCCTCCACCCATTTCACAAGAATGTGCGACATGTCACGCTTCCGTGGATTACGAGACAAACACACGTGCTTCTAGCAAGGAGGTAAGAGCTGAATATCTACAAAATGGCGACAAAAAAAACGCAAAAAAGAGAGGTGGTGTCAATGTTGCCTGCTCACTTTTTAGATATGGCTAAGTTTGGTTTAAAACGGTAAAAAAAACAAGACAAAATCCTGAAACATAGCTTTAATAAATATTTACAGCCCTGTCAGTGGCACGTGAATATCTAATACTTTGAAATGCGTTTTTCTACACCTAACTTGTGCGTACGTTGATCTAACTTTTCAGTGTTGAGTCGTTAGTGTCGAGGCAGCTGGCCGGCTGGCAGCGCATTGGTCTAGCCTAGTCTAGCCAGGAGGCATAACAGCTGGTATCAGCGTGCGCACGTGCGAAATTGAAGTTGTGGTCTCTTCTGCTATTGTACTGCTCCGCATTCGCCGTTCACTGTAGTACTCTGTGGTGAGCGCTGTATTTTGTCGTAAGATAATCGTGCAAGCTCCCGTCGGCTCTGTGCCTGCGTCACTCGCGGCCGATGCCGCCCAAAAGGCAATTTGGAAAGTACTTATGGGACCCGTCCATCGACGTTCCGATACGCTCAAAATACAGGTTCAGAAAACGTTCATCAGTTGGCGCTTCGTCTACCGCGTTGGACAAGGAACGAGGTTCTGCTGATGCCGGTGAACAAAGTTCAAGTGAAAGTGAAGCAGACGCTGACACAGGCCACATAGCACCGTTCCCTTCAACTGCTAGTGCAACTGAAGACAGCCATATTTTGGAAACCACGAGTGAAGCCTCGTCGACCTCGTCCTCCGAGGACAGCGAATCGGAAGGCGACGCTGATGTATATCCTGACCACGGCGAGCAGCATTTTCCGAGAGGCTGGAAGGATGAGTTGGTAAGCGTTGTGGTGTCAAGCGTCGTTTCCAAATATTATTTTGTGGCTGTAACATCTTGTTTTGAGCCGACGTAACACCTGCCGCTCATTATCTCCTGTAGCTGCAAAAGCTTGGTGCCCTAGTTATGATATAGTGAAATATTGTGATGGAAGTGTTAAGACTACTATGGCCCACTACTATTGGCGTTAGTGTTTGCTGTTAAAGAATAATGAAGTAGAGAGCGTACCGATGCGATCATTGCTTGCAGCAGTTTTCTCCATTAATGACAAAACCACGCTGTTAAATTGAGTTTGCTCATGTAAACGCTGTTTTGTCGATATACTGCGCGACAAAACTGGTGCTGGTAAGTGGGAGCTGAGACAATATTCTTTGAACATTTGTCGAAACTTAACAGTGCTCCAAACTCTCACTGTGCTGCAGTAGCATGACTGCTTTAAAGTGGTTTCTGTGGTGGCTGTCTGGTGTTCACCATGCAGAGTTAACGTCTGCATTAGTTCGAGGCAGGTTTGCAGTGTAAAGGGGGGGGGGGGGGGTAGCTTTAGATGATGCAGTAAAGATGGTTACCAGTAAAGTCAGGTTGGCCAACATCAAGCCTGTACCACAAAATGACACATGAAGCCCTTGTCATGACAGCATCTTCTAATTATGTTGATAACAAATGGTGCCTCTACGTAGAAATGTATAATTGTACTGTTCTACTTAACACTTAACCATTGCTTACTACCATTTCTCTTTGCTTAGGATGAAAACCTGTTTCCGGGATCCAAGCTTACGAAAGCCGAAAGCCTCCTAATGGTCATGGCCCACAGCTTGCGCCATGGCTGCTCAAAAGAAGCCACCGAGAGCCTACTGCAACTTCTTAGTGCTCACTTGCCAGAAGGTGTCAAATACCCGACATCAAAGTATACCTTTTTTCGACACTTTGCTGGTGCTGAAAAGCAGTATGCTAAGCATTTCTACTGTAGTACGTGCTCTGGGTATATTGGTGAATTACCAGGAAATGATGTGGTCTGCAGTCACTGCAATATAAACCATGAGAGTGACAGCTTATTGAAAAGCTCATCATTTTTTCTGGTGATGGACCTCAAAGGCCAAATTCAAGATGTGCTGGAGTCGGGAAAGCTCCAACGCAGTAGTACAGGCACTTCCTTTGATGTATGTGACATCACGGAAAGCTTTCAATACAACAAGTTGCCCGTGACTGCGAATGACGTTACGTTAACGTTTAATACTGATGGTGTGCCCCTCTTCGAAAGCTCCAATGCGAGCATGTGGCCTCTTCTTTTGATGGTTAATGAACTGCCTTACAAACAACGTGTGCAAAATCTTTTGTTAGCTGGGCTGTGGTTCGGCACAGGTAAACCATCAATGAACTGTTTTTTGACCCCATTTGTAAAAACGATGAATGAGCTGTCATCCACTGGAGTTGTTTGGAGGGACAGCAGTGGTGTGTCGCACACGTCAAAAGCATTTCCTGGTCCTTGTGCAGTAGACACCGTTGCCAGATGCGAACTGACTTGCATGACGCAGTTTAATGGAGCTTATGGTTGTGCATGGTGCGAGGACTCTGGGCAAGTTGTTCCGAAAGGAAATGGGTTTTGTCGTGTGTACCCTCCAAGTGCATCTGCAAACAAGCTCAGAACACATGAGTCCTTTCTGTACCACGCTCGAAAGGCCAAGGCCATGCAGGCACCCAGTTGTGGAATCAAAGGTGCAAGTGTGCTGACACTTCTTTCATTTTTTCCATTTGGTAAGGGCTTCGTTGTCGATTACATGCATGCCGTTTGTTCGGGTTTTGTACGGGCAACAATGTTTATGTGGCTGAAGTCCAGCCAGTGCCGACGATTTCACCTGCGTAAACATCTTGCTGAAGCGGACGAATGTCTTTTGAGCCTCACCCCCACGTGGGAGCTCTCGCGGCTGCCAAGGTCCTTAAAGGACATAAAGGAATGGAAGGCTGCCGATTGGAGGAATTGGCTGCTGTTTTATTCCCCAGTCGTATTAAAAGGACGCATTCCTAAGAGGCAGTATGACCATTGGTTGAAGTTTGTGGAGATTATGCATTACCTTCTTGGTCCTTGCATCTGCGTTCAGCAGCTTGCCACAATTAAGGGAGAGATAAATAAATTTCTTCTTGAGTATGAAGAATTATACGGTGTCGAGTACATGACATATAATTCTCATCTCCTTGTGCATGTTGTCGACAGTGCCATAAGCTGGGGTCCTTTGTGGGGATACTCCCTTTTCCATTTGAATCAATGAATGGTACTCTTGGACGATATGTCAATGGCACTAGGTATCCGCAATTTCAGATTGCCAACAAGTTTGGGATTTTGCAAGCTCTTGTAAAGCTTTGGATGTCAAGGTGTGTGCAGAACATCCATCACACTTTAGGGTCTTCTTTTAAGACTCTAATGAAGGGCTACTCCCTACGGAAAAATGTTTGCCCTGTGGGGTCTGTACTGCTGATAGGCAAAGGCGTTGAGAAGGAGAACAGGAAAGAATTCCAGAAAATGATGGTCGGGCCATTTACGTTCTGCACAGCCCGTCTTGATAAGTCCAAAAGAAATAACTCTTATGCACATGCTAACAATATTTTTGGACGCATCATTGAAATTTTTGTGGAACATAACAGCTCAACAGCTGCAAGTAGCTATGAGGTACAAGTGTGTGTGGAGGTGTTGAGAGTGCAGTCAGAATTGTTAACGAATCTTTCTGAAACCAAATTTTTGCATTTTGTGGAGGTGGTTCCTTCTGTGGAACATTGCATCGTAAGCGCAAGAAGCCTCAAGAAGTGCATTGTCTTAAATGACAAACAGTCTCTTTACTTGTGTTCGATGCATGAAAACTTGGTTCTAGAATCTGTGTGAGTTTGTAGTGGGATGTCAGAAATGCTTGGAAAAGCTGAACCAAAATGTTATATGGTATATATATGTTTTGTTATAGAACATAGCTGCCCAACATGTGGCAACCTAAACCCCATGAGCAGACTTTTGTTGCTAGGCAACGATACATGCTACCAACCACTGGTAAAGCCAATGAAATATAAAAAAATATGTGTGTTAAATCCTTCTGAACACATGGAGTCATGCACTCACCAAAAGTAGTTCTGAACTATCAGTGCCATTTTGTAAAATTTTGTAAAAAGAGACAGGCCCAACTTCATCTCTCTGAGTGCACCTGCATCTGTGAGCAGATATTCTGTTTAATGTCTCTAAACAAAAGCCGTCTTCTGTATTCATTTATTAATGTCGCATAAGATTTGGTGAGGACAGCAACAAGTGTGATGAATTAAGCATAAAGTGCTCTTTTGCAAGCATGATGTGCAATGTTTTTCACTAAAGTGCAGTCAGTGTGGCTCCGAGAGAAGTTGGTTTTGGTCTTTGCAAGTTTTGATTTGTGCAGCCTTGCTCTAGAATAAAACCAGAAATTGTAATTACTTTTTGGGTATAGTACAGTATATCATGGACATTTTTTATTTGTACAGTCAATGAGTGGGCACTGTTAGCCATTCTGTCGTAATAAGGGGCTGTGTCTCTGTAGTTTATTTATATTAGCATGGTCTGCTTTTGGCAATATTTTAATAAAGGCACACTTTGGGAGCATCTGTGTGCTTTTCCTAAGGTGCCTGTGTTTCAGAGAGTAACTACAATTCATGCATGCACACTTTTTGTCCATATATAGGTGTGCTAAACCTGTTTACCCTTTATAAAACACTAGTGTGTGCCTTGCAGGAACAAACTCCTTTAAGCAGTTCAAATAAACAGGCTTCAACAGATGCTATTATTTGAAATAATGAGGAAGAGAAACCAGAAGTCTGAAGCAAGTCGTAAACAGGAAGTGAAACACCTTTTTTTTTTTGGGGGGGGGGGGGCGGATGTGAAAGTAATTTGGAGTCAGCATAGTGTGTTCTAAAAATTGCATCCCCAAAAGATGTCTTCAAAGAGGGCTGCTATTAACAAAACTGCCTGCATATCGGTTGTCCATTCTCTCTCAACGCCTTTGCGGCATCTTGTTTGTTCAAGGCACTTATCAAATTTGTCTGATATGCTGTAAACAACACAAAAGCCATATCTGTGTCATTCCACAGCATTTTCCCCCTTTCGTGAAAGCGGTCCTTTGAATGCAAGCTTGTACATAGAGTAGCTTGCTGTAGAGGTGCTTTTGTGTGGTGTGCTAATGATGACTGCATTGGCTAAAATCTGGCCATTCTGAACAGCTGCTCAAGTGAACATAATAGTTAACAGTGTGCTATACCAAATAGTCCTTTCCCTTGCTAACTTGTAGTTCAGAGGTTTGTAAATTTGTTGTGGTTTCTCCTGCTCATTACTCGTATAACCCTGTATTTTTCTGTGTTGAAGAGCTTTTAATGGTGCAATTTGTAAGAAGTTTTTCTTCTGTGTCAGCACTGTTTTTGTGTATGAGACTAGTTGTACAGCAAGTAAGGTGTTATTGTTGGAGAAAAGCTCATTTTAGAGGATGAGCATGGTGAGTAATTGCAATGGCTGAACCACTGTCTCTTTCAAGTGTAGCTTCTGAGACTTGCAATCTACCTTATGCATTTGTCATAAAATATTTTGAGCACCAGTTCCAAATGAGATGTTTGCATAGTATGTTTTAGTGAGTGATTGTTGTCCAAGTGGCATGGTAAAGTAACATTTTCCTTAAGCTGTTAAAGCATGGGCAATATGAAATGCCATCACAGGGCTTGAAGTAGCCCACAAGCCCTTACAATTTCATCACTTGTTACAAGATGACTACTGCAGCTGTGTTTTGATTTTCCAACACCGTGGAAAATGTTACATTACCTTGCAATGGTGACACTTTAGCTTTAATTAATCAGTACTTCCACGAGCCATCAGATTATTGAATAACCTACCAGACAGCATCGCATCTCTGTCTAATCCTGATACATTCCATCACCAACTTATTACACATTTCACGGAAGTCGTCGTTTAGCATGTGTCAGTTCATATTATGAATTTTTCCCCTTAATTTCCTGTTAAGCATTTTGTTTCATTTCTTTTGTTACATCTTGTTTGCCTTGTATCTGCTATAACAAGCCTTGGTGAATTGTGCACTCACCCATGCACTTTTTATTTTATTGAGTCTTAAACTGTGTGCCATATTTCTTATTATTTCCGCATATTGCTTTATCACCTCTTCTTTACTGCGATTATGTGCTCAAATTTCATTTACCATGCATTGTACTTTTTCTTTTTCATCTGGTTGTGTATACACTGTTGTGAAATTTTTTTTCGCCTCCCTTGCACAATGCCCTACGGGCTTGTAAGGTACTTGAAATAATATTAGAGCAGTTTTGCTGGAAAGCTTTATGGGCTCTCTTGTTCTCAGAGCATGCTTTGTAACCTTGTTTGTTTCTTAGGTTGTGTGTTGTGCAACATTGTTATACATTGGTATTGGGTGCTGTGAAGACAAAGTGATATATACATATTTTTTATGTATAATATTCTTTTGTACACTATATTGTGATGCCTATAAATAATAAAGAGCAAGTTACAACTGGTTCCATGACTGACTGCTGCTTCAGGGCTTAGCACCCGTCTTCATGTGGGGACCCTCAACGTACAAGCAGTACACTGGAATGACGGGGTGGCACAAAACATGAAATGTTACATAGAATTTGTTCTTCTTTTGCCAATTCGGGTCTACTTGGGGCATATATTAGTCTTATAAGCCTGGCGTCTTTCAGCCAAAGCGTTTGCTGTGTATGATATTTCAAATGAGCTTTGTATCTGAAGACAAATCTTATTAGAGAATCGTTTAGCTAAATATCTAGGATAATTCGAATGTACACTTGCAGCAAGCTAACAAACATCCTTGTTTGCTTGTAATCTGCTTGTAAATCTGTTTGTAACAGCTTGTAAATCTGCGTATGGACACTTGTATGAAGAAACAAGCAGTGCAATATAGCGAGAGGTGTACAATTCATGTTGTCGCAGACGGCTGTCCTAGCTGGCTCTCTTTAGGACACTGTGCACACTCTTACACCATAACGAGCCGATCCTCCAGTGATAACTATGGTTCACATATTGCCAGGCTGCAGGAAGGGTTGCGATCCACGTGCCTCTACTATATCTTAATTCAAACCTCTGGGGTACTAAGCAAAACGTGGATGCCTGCTGAGAAAATGCAGAGCAAACACGGAGAGGAAAAAGAAACCAGATGACAAACGAGCACTCATCTCATTCCTTCTGTCTGTTTTCCCCGCTCAATTCGTCAATATGTCAAAAGATCGACAAGCCCAAACAGCCACTATTCTCAAGAACACCTTACTTTCATCATTCCGTCTAATTAATACTGGCGTCATGCAGCTACTTAAGATCGCGATTGATTGATCGAGCCTGATGGGGATTGCATGAACTCTTTGACCGCGATATGATAGCTGCTAGCACGGTCCAAACGATCCCAGATCGAGTTTCAGGTGTTGCGGGTCCAAGGCACTTATCAAATTTGTCTAATATGCTGTAAAACTTTTTGTATAAGACTCATTTTTATGGAAAATATTGTTATTTTGACTGAGGCCATTATCGTCTGCTGATCATATGCAACTATCAACTAAATGCTCGTCAGGTTACGATGACGGTAACGAGGCTCTATCGATGCGCAAATTCTTGATCCGGATTGAGCAAGATCGCGGTAAAAAGTGACTGCGGCACCGGTATAATACCTGCTCCATGAAAATACAACGAGAAATCAATACGAACTTATTCAACGGAAAAATTCTTGACCGGTACACAATGGAAGTTTCGTTGAACTCTCGTTGTAGTGGGTCAACTGGTGTTGAAATTCCATGTAATTTCAATTGAATCAATAATAGTACAACGGATCGACAACGGAAATTCAATACGCATTTTCGTAAGGGTGTAGTTCTTGTACGAAATGCGCGGTACTTTCCCACGCCCTTCTCTTGCTCTTATGCCCTCAGCCCGCTACTACAAAAAGGCGGGTGTGTTTCACAGCGTTGCATAGATTGCTATAGCAAGGAAGTCGAAATAGGAAGTAGGGGGAGGGGACCGAGTAGAACAAAGCATAGGCTGGTATAATGTAGTATAACAAGGGAATGGAAATTGAAGTGAGCCTGAGGAGGATGAGAGAGGGTGAGACATAAGGCAGGTATATGCCGCATAATACGGCAAAGGGCGCGAAAGGGAGGTGGGAAGGAATGACGTGAGAATGATGAGGGAACAGCAGAGGAGGAGGATGTCACAAGCGGACGTTGCCGGCCAAGCCAACTTGAATCTAGACACGTTACCAAAATTGCGTAACATGACGTCACGGTTAGTCATGTGACATGTTCCCGCCAAAATCACGTAACGGCTAGCCACGTGACATCTTCCCGTCAAAACCATGTGCCAGCTAGTCACGTGACGAATCACGTGACTGGCTGTCACAGCCGTATAAAGGTAGGCCGGCCACAAGCTCCGCCCTTATAGCAGCCCTACATCACTAGTTCAAGCTGTCCATATTTTTTAAATATCTAGGTAAGGAATACTATGAAACATAACAAAGGAGGCTAAATGAACATATTGAGCTTGGAATTAAGGTAAACAAAATATTACGCTTTTAATCCAACACTTCACTATTGTAGCAGGACAAAGCATTTTTAAGTCAGAAAACGATCAACTTGATAAACATGAGTGCCGGCTCCTGTTTCTCTTTTTTTATATTCCCAAACTACCAGGACGTTTTACTCAGAAAACAATCAACTTGATAAACATGAGTGCCGGCTCCTGTTTCTCTTTTTTTATATTCTCAAACTACCAGGACGTTTTACAGGTGAAGAGCAAATTACACACATTCTGAGAGCAAAGAATACTCAGGTCGCAAGAGCTCTTAATCTGTGTTACGGTAACAGCTCTAATGCACAGTTCTGTCGAGAACTTCCAGTTTCGCGCTTATGCTTGGTCAATGGTAAAGTTTTCATTTCGCGACGTACGGTAGCAACGGGACATTCTCAGAAAAGCCATGTCACCTTTCGTTACTATTCGCGGCGGCAAAATAGGCAACGGTTATTGAATATATCCTTTAAAACGAACCGGTGAAATCCACAAACTAAAGTACATCCCTCTTCCATTTCCGATCAATTAAAAAAAGAGTGGCAGTGCAATTGGTGACGTGTATCCCCCGGTTTTCGGCACGAGTGATTGAAATTGGGCAGCGGCAACAGGGACATGCGTGGGCAGTTTTCGACGCAACACCTTCGTTCATGGGCGCCCAGGAAACAGTGACGCATTTCTACTCAGACGATTGAACCCGACGTTGCGTTGTTCTTTTACATGTTTATTTATTTCTTTATATAGAAATACTGAAGTCTCAGTTCTGCCGCACAGCAGGAGTGAGTACAAACCTTCACGGTGTGAATAAACGCAGTGCAACAAAATACATTCAAAGAAATTCAGCAAAATACAAAAGCTTAACAAAAAACAAGCTTGCGCAATTCCTTTTTCAAAATGCTCCGCACCGAATCTGTACAGAGACCCATCAATCCCATTCCATCAATCTGTCGCCCGCGGAAAGAAGGAAAGCTTCAAACAATCAAGGTTCGAATGGAAGGGTACAACGTTCAAGGGACGAGATCGACCAGTACTGCACGCAGAAGGCGCAGCAAAAGAAATAGGTGCTTGAACGTCCGCGCCGGTGTGAACTACCTTGTTCAGAAGGATGGCACTACCACAAATGCACTGACGTTCGAGAGACTGCAACGGCAAAATGTGCGCATGCGCAGTAGGAGAGACATGCCGGTCATATCGACAAAAGATGAACCCGATTGCTTTTTGTTGCACAGATGCTAATACAGTTATGTGTTGTTTGTGGTGAGGTGGCCAAACAACCAATACATATTCGAGTACAGGCCTTGCCAGGCTTTTGTACGCTCTAAATTTGCGTTCTTTTGATTGATTTGATTTGTGGGGTTTAACGTTCGAAAACCAGCTCTGATTATGAGAGACGCCGTAGTTGAGGGCTCCGAAAATCTCGACCACCTGGGGTTCTTTAACGCGCACTGACATCGCACAGCACACAGGTCTCATCATTTCGCCTCTATCGAAATGCAGCCGCCGCGGCCGAGATTCGATCCCGCTTCCTTCGGATCAGCAGCCGAGTACCATAGCCACTAGACCACCGTGGTGGTGTTTGCGTTCTTTAGTAGAGCTGCTTAACGTGCGTCGAAGATGTGCTCAAACAGCCTTACTGCAGATCATTGCGACGCGATTGTGGCATTTCAAATTTGCTTTGAAATTTAATTTACAATTTTGGTTTATAGTGCCAGGTATTCAGTTCTCCAGGTGCTGCTGATGGTAATTCACAGGCTTCGTGGCCTTCGTATTAAACAAAGGGATTCGTGGCCATGGCGCTCAGTGGTTATTCTTGCCCGATAGTTCCACGGGAACTCTTCAGGTGCTTCAGCTTCGATTTTAAGAGGCATCCATTGTGAAACGAGCTGCAAGTAAAATTGAAAGGATATTTTGAGAAGCGTTCAGTATTGGTTTCTGGGAATTGTGATACATGGGCACAGTTCTGCGTTTGCAGCGCTCACAGAGATGTGCTTGCTTGATAGTGAGAAAACACTCGAAGCATGTGCGTGTGCATAATGTGGCTTGTCTGTTTAGGAAAGGGGCCAACAAATAGGATATGTAGGTTAATACTAAATAGGGAATGCTCGTTTGACCATGCCTTGTTTGCCGACAAAGTCCGCCTCTATTTTTATTTGTTTACTAAACAGTTGTTCAATGCGCTTCGCCTGTATTGCTTTCGCCTGTGTTTTGCTTCTTAAAGTTTCAACGCTGCTTTAGACGTCAGCTAGACCAGAGACACTGACACTAAAGGTTAGGAAAATGCACAGCACACATAACACGCTGAAATATAATAATACTTTCTGGGACACTGAACGTATGACTCTCTGCACAGCACGCAATTCAGCGCATATGGCGCAAATTAATAATAGTTTGCGGATTTTAAATTGCAATAATACGATATTGGTACAATAGGGTGCATTTATTTCTTAATGACTGGATTAAAACGGGAGAAGAGTCACTGAACTGCTCAAAAAACAAACACGCTTCGTCCTCTTGTAAGTTCAACCCCTCTGTCTCTTCGGCGGAACATTGCTCTCTTCTCTGACGAAGCCCTCTGGGCGAGTAGTGTATTCACGGAAATGAAAGTGCCTGAGGCAGGTGACGTGGACAAGCTGCGTATATTAGAAGGGTAGCTGCAGGATGCTAGACGAGCAACTGGATAGGTCACAATCGGTGATAACAAAAGGGCCGCTGTATTGAAGCAGAAACTTCTGGCACAGGCCGCGCTTGCGCAGTAGAGTCCAAAGTCACAGTATGTCCCTTTCTGGGATGATGCATCCTGATGCCGTGAATGTCTTGAAGTCGTCCAGGACGCCAATGTACGGAGCTGAGAAATACGGCGTGCTTCATCAGCACGGCATAGAGTCTGGGTGATAGAAAAATCGGCATTAGCACTAAATGGCAGAATTGTGTTAAGGAAGCTGCGGTGTGGTCTAGCATAGAGAAGATAGAAATAGTATCCGATGGCTTTATTTTTTTTACCGTATTTTAGGCATACGTGATAAGAGAAATCATCCCAATTGTTGTGCTTCGAACTGACGTACACCGACAGCATGTTCAGTAAAGTTCCGTTGAGAAGTACAGAGATGCAAGCGCCCCTTGACTATGTCGGCCATAAAGGGGGACCACGATCACAATAACAGAGGGAGATCCATGACGCAGTACAGCGGACAGAAGGAAGCTGGAACCATCGACAGCTGTAGCAGTTGGCATCGCTGCGGTTTCAGCGTAACGGCTCAGATGGTCTACACAAACTGTATTCTATCGGTTGTCTTCTGGTGTGCGTGGGAACGGGCCGAAGAGATCCTTTCTGAACGTTTCAAAAGGGTGTGATCACAGGGTGAATATGTCCAACTTGAGCAGCATTAGGGCGCTTGAACTGTTGGCACTTACTGTGCCACGAACACCTAGTCGCTTGCCTAGTGTGGTAGCCTAGCGGCTGCGTGTTTGCTTGTGGAGCTCGAGGTTGCGGATCGAATCCAGGCCACGGCGGGGGCATTTTCATCGCAGCGAGATGAAAAAAAAAACTAAACACCCATGTACTTATAGTTAAGCGCACGTTGAAGAACAGCGATTAGTCAAAACTACTCCGGAGCCGTCCACTAACGTGACTTTGGCACATAAATCCCCATCACCTATTATTACACCTTACCATGCGGGACTTCCACTAGTGGGCTTCTCCTTTCAATCAGAACCCATACCAACTATAGCTTAGCCCATGCATGCTGTACGCTCCATTTCGTAGTCTCTTTGCGTGCTACGTCTTCAAGTTTTATGTCGCTGAGACACAGTACTTCGTCATCGCCAGAGCGAGTGGTTGCTCTACCGTGCTTCTGAAAACGAGGCACGTTGTCTGCTAACAGCTAGACAGACTGCACGTAGCGGGTTACCGCAATACACAAATGGAGTGCAACATTTTAAGCAACTTCGTCGGCTGACACAGCTAAAACTGATCCCCCGTCGGCAAGTTCCGGAGCATCAAATCCAGTCCGCAGATGAGGGCAGATATATTACTCGCACTGAGATCGTCACTGACGAACGTGCTCAACGTACTACTACGCAAGTGAAGAAAACAGAACGCAGGCGCCATTCGACCATCGACGCGCCGAGGTTCACGGTAAAAAACTGCCGCCTCGTGTTCCGGCAAGATGCGATTCTGGCTGCCGTAACTCCTTTTTGTGTATACTGCATCCCAGAGGTGGCCGCGTAGGCAACGCGCATACGAGAAAAAATGAAACCACCGAAAGGATAAGCGCGAAGTAGCACCTGCTATCTCCGTTTGCCACCGCTTCTCGAATTCCGTGCTGTCGCATAAAAAAAAAAAACAAAAAAGCGGTCATTTATGCGGACAGCTCCCGCGACGAGTGCTTTGAAGAAGCGCACCAATTTCTCCGCAGAAGACGCGCTGTGCCGTTAGAGTGCGCGCCGATCCTGAAAGCTTGCCGGCAACCCTTTTGATCACGGAAGATTCGGATCTCCTGGCACTTCAAGTGGAGGGACGCTCTTCGGAATTGTCATAAATTACGTCGCCTCAAGAAAGAGTTCAGCTGTGTGAACCGCAAGTGCCCTTATGGGTGGCTAGCGTACGTCAAGAAGACCACACAATCGCAGTCTGAACACGACCGTGTGAAGCCATTTTGCCGGAGATAGCATCGAAGAATTAATGACTGGCCGGAAGGACAGTTTCGGCAACTCCATTGAGCAGATATATCTCGATTTTGGACCGTCACGCGTGTCCAGAGCTTCTCAACTCGCTGCCGGTGAAACTTCACTGCGAAATCTTAAGATCGACCGGCCTTTCACGAATTGAAAAAGGCAGCCGTGTTAAAAACGAAAATTAAACATCAGGGAGAAAGAAAGAAACAGTGGACGGCACTAAGTTTCTGTGGAACTGCCGACAGTGCACTTGATCAAGCGGCTTTTAAAAACAAGAATGGGCAGCCACAGGTTTCCCTCATAGTGCTAGGGCACTCGCAGCGGCGTGAAACAATTATTCACCACCACCAACAACCGTAAGACTATAAGAATAAGAGGATGGAAGTCGGACTAGAGGGACAACAAAACTGGAAGCCGCGCTGGTTGAGCTGCCAGGCCAAGCGGATGCACTGACTGCGTCTAATAGTAATAACTGCGGTGGTTTTACATGGCGGAAACACGATATGATTAGGAAGCATGCCATAGCGATTGGCTCCGCAAATCTTCACCACCTAAGCTTCTTCAACTTGCACTCAAAATGGGTAAAACACGTGCCTCTGGCATTTTCACCTCGAAGGAAAATGCAGCCGCCGTGCCCCGTATCGGAGCTGCACCATTCGAATCAGTAGCCAAGCACTCACAACGAAAGGAGTGAAGATGGTATATTGCATCAGCACACATGCGCAAAAAAAGAAAGAAAAAAAAAAGAAAATAGCGCGCCATAAATGCGGTACAGGAAGTGAGAGGGTGCTCATGTTCTGCTACTCACTGTTGGGAAAGTGATGCAAGAGGCGTTAAAGAGAAAAAGTTTCTTCATTGTATGCGGAGATAAAGACCGCGGTGAGGAAATGGAATCGTCAAGGGCCGTTCAAAATGTAATCCGGTTCGTTCCAACGATCCCTTCGCTGATAAAGGTCAAACGGAAACATACCACAAGAAAAAATTTCGTGTGATTCCTGGCCGAAAAATAATGACAGGAACTATTTCCGCTAACAGTGTAGAGAGCAATGAATATAGATGTGGTTTGTCTGCATCGTCCCAAGTCAGAGACGACATCTTGGGCTTCAGCTCCTTCAGAATCCCTTTGTAGGTTTAATCGAATAAGAAGAACGTATCCATGCCAGATAACCCATTTGGCGGCCTGCTTTCGGCGTTGATATAGAGTTAACGCCCCTTATGAACGAGCGTGAAATGTACTCAAATTGAAACAAAAAGAAATGCAGATTTACAAACGAGAACTAGTAGCGGCGTCATGATGCTAGCGCGATTCAGCGCCAACTCCTCACTAGCGCTAGTTTCGACAAACATATTAATATATACGCATTCAAATAGAGTCAAACCTCAATATAATAAAGAGCGCGGGGATCGCAAAATAGTTCCATATAGCCAGAATTGGATACAAATCTCACATAAAAAAACGCCTCAAACAGACGCAAGATGAATCGATCAACTACTAGTCGCGCAGTGAATACACATGTGCTAC
>JABSTT010005629.1:0-10030 GCA_013339685.2 Hyalomma asiaticum | reverse complement strand
TGAAAAATCCTTGCGTCATCAGAGTGAAAAAGGCTCTTTTTTTTTTTTTTTTGTTCAGCCCCACCACGGTGGTCTCGAGGCTACAGCACTAGGTTGCTGATTAGAAAGTCGTGGGATAAAATCCTGGCCGCGGCGGCTCCATTTCAATGGAGGCGAATACATGAGGCCCGTGTACAGTGCGATGACAGTGCGCGTACGTTCATAATCTTACCTAGTATTGCAAAAAGTATTTCTCCTTACACTAAAGCTCATAGTTGTAGCGACAAACTGCGTGTAGTTGGCATTAAGCAAAGCGGTATTTGTTCTGTTGTGGATAAGTCTACGCAAGATTTAAGATTATTCAAAAGAGGTGAAGTGAAAGTGAAATCCCACACACCGATTAACTCGAAGAGCAATACAAACTTACGAGGAAACGTAATTCCGGTATTGCATGGAGAAGGCTCTAATGTTCGTAAATGTTAGATGGAACGAACGTGATGCAATATGATCAGCAAATGAATCGACTGGAACTTGCGAGTCATCCCCCTGGCCATTTAAAAGAACATTTAAAACAACAAAGCTAGTCAAAAATTGGCAACTTAGACGATATTGCTTATTTACACCCAGTGGTCAACCAAACTTACTAAATTCGAAGCAAATACGGAGTGAATATTTTTAATGCACTTGAAAATATGTCGCGCGTTCGTGACACAACCTAAACAATCGTGCATGAAGCATGCGAACGTAGGTACGTTTTGCATTTCACCAGGTTCACAAATAGTCGCTTTGTGCGCAGTTTCGGTACAATACTGCGTTAAAGCTGTGGTCTATTTTGTACTGGCCATACGGATAAGGGGTTTAGCGAGCGTGTGACCACAATTTGAATGCTAACAGTTAATCGCTCCGAGTGAGCTTAGGTAGATGTCACGCACAATGCGGTCAAGGTGTAATCAATCGCATTCATCTGTGCTCGCGGCCTGCATGTCTTCAGAATGTTGGAAACAGCGCAGTTCATGCGTGGCAAGTTCTAAAATCTTTTCTGTCGCAGTAACTGCAGGCCTGGTAGCCGAGATCCCTCGCAAGGCAAGCGGAGGAACCTCAGCACTGATCAAAACCGTAGAACCTGAAAAGGTCGCCGTTTCGAAGACTGCGAGAATAGCAGGAGATGCAAGGATGTATCCAAGCTCCGTGTCAACTGCACAGCATTCGACGCAAGAATATTCAGTACAGCTCGTCTGCGGTCATAAGCTTAGCAAGCGTTGCGCGAAACGCATCAATGACGTCAAACTGTGGCATGAGAACGCTGAAATAAACAATGTATGAAATGCACGAATTTGTTTTGTTCGCAGTTTCGTTCACAAAGTTCACTGCGGCGCACTTGATATTTCACAGACTACAACGTAACTTTAACCACGGCCTTTATTATTTACTTCACAACAATTTTCACTACTGATTTATGATCGGTGTGATATACACTCCAATTTTCAGTTTTCACTGTAGTTACGTTCTTTGCCAAGGTTCAATCAAGGCGAGAGCGGCTGGGTTTTGCCTACGACGCTGTTGAGCGAGACGATTTTGTTCTTTCCGCCGAGCCTTATATTCACGCTCTTCTTCTGCCGTCTTTACTTTCCGTGGTCTACCCATAGTGGGGTAGTCTATAAATGAACCGAAGCAGTTACTAGGCTGGAAGGGTTTCGAATGACAACCCTCTTTCAAGCAGCTGCATAAGCTTTGCAACAGCTGCAATCTAACCTTACGGACCGCGCCGAGCCTGTTTCCGTTGTTTGCCCGCAGCCCTTATCATCCATCATGTTGGCTCATCACTTTGAAGCTTGTTTTTGTGGTTTTTCTTGCGAAAACGAGGGCTTAGTTGTACGCTGAATGCCTGAATTCAAGTAAGCTATACTGCTATACCTGCAATTGTTAGCGGTTCGTCGGGATCTTTTTTGCTTACGACGGACACGACAGAACCCTTGGCTGGTAGAGGTACAAAGCTTCGCTTTAAAAAGGAGGCAACCCGATGTAAACGCTGTCGCTCAAGGGGGGGGGGACATAGGTGCGACGTGGGTAGATCCCGACCCTATATTGACTTGGGCGCGTCACTCCGCTGTTGAATTTGACACAGGAATGGCGTAAGGTTCAGAAGTTGCTTTCGGCAGAGCCAGGCATGAGCATTCTTCGGGGCACTTTGTCGCAGCCCAGGGGTAGAAGTTCGTGTACTAGGCGTGCGCATGCGTGGTCAATCGCTAGGTAGAAACCTCGTATGTTAATGTGCAGCGCATGGTAGACCACGTGGCTACGTCGTCACTTTAATTATCCGCCTACCATCCGCGGTGACGTATACGCCGCGCCTCCCGTTCTGGCAGCATAGTTCGTAAGCTAAGACGGCGTGTCGTAACGAGCGCAAATCCCACTGATGTCAACATTGCTGATATCAGCGTTGATGCTGCGTTGATGCTAGTATCGATGCTCGAACGAAACTCACTCGTACTGTCTCCCATATTCAGCCTGCGCAGCCTTCAAACTGAACGCAGCCTTCAAACTGCTAAACGCCGCTCAATGCCGTTCCCGTAGCCAGTCTGGAACGGCACCGGTCCCCGTACCACGTTCCCGTAGTTGAGATATGCCCGTGAAGATATGCCCGTGAGATATGCACGCTTCAATGGGCCCTGCGACGTTGCTTCGACTGCCCTTAGCCTCAAAGGTGTGGTACTTCATACTGCGACGAACGTAAAAACAAATGACTGGTGCACAGAAACAGAAGACCTTGGTCTGTAAAGCCAAACCCCGTGTAGGCGATGAGGAAAACTATTTCATTGCGCAGTTCAGTCTCCTAATGATTTCAATGGCGGCTTGCTTCCATTCAATGCGCGTCTCATAACGAGATATCAGAAGCATAATCTCAAGGCAGTGTTTACACGTTTTCTTGCCAGCACTCTATTTGAAACCGCTGTTGCAGCACTGTCACAGCGGACAGCATGCCACTTGTCGGACGCTTCCAACGTTCGTCGTTGGTGCGCAGTGGAAAAAACAATCGTCTGAACGACCAAAGCAACAAACACTATGACCGAAGGGCGGAAAAACCCACTGAACAGTGCACCTAGCGATCGTGTTAGTTGTTTTCGGAATAAGACAGTACCTCTTGCATGTGGCATATTCTGTGACCGCATCTCATGTCTTTCAGCGCTCAAGGTGACGGCCTATCTGGGACCACAGGAATGTCCCGTTCGACATGGTCTTTCGAACCAATTGGAGCGCACAGCCCATGCTGCCACTTCCACGGCACCAAACGTCGAAATGAAAATCGCCATTGTGTCACGTCGTGAAGCGCATGCGGTTGTCCTACTTGCGCTGCGATATCACTTAGGGACACTGTACGAGCTAGCATACTGACACTTATGCTGTATCATAGGGCCGTTTACGCAAAACATACACTGCGGTTATATTCCACAGACCAAAAAAAGAAATGGTTTGTCAGCGCTGAGATTCACGAGTTCCTGCGCCTGCAGATAGCGGAGAACTGTCTTGAGGTACGTCCCACAAGAATTTTTCCCATAAATGATTGCACATGATACACTAAGTCACAACAACATCCCTGGAGTCGCACGACCATCTCGGCACAGCTAGTTAGCGGTTGCCGAAGTGATGATTAGCAAAGGTCACATCATGGAGCCATGAACCATAGTTCTGTGCAATGTGCAGATGTCTGACCCTTTGCTTTTCTGATCGCACTTGTCAGTGTAGCTTTAGAACATATATTTCGGATATCGGGCGATGCCTTTTATAGCGAAAAGGCAGGTCACACGATTATACTCCATGGTGCTGTGTGGAGAATTTCACGCTTAAGAAAGCTCAAGTTTTCACGTTTTGTACACGCGGTTTGAGCCGACAGAGCAAGTTATCAGGCAAATGTCATTCCCCTTCGTTGAGTTCGCCATTTACTCAACGATTTTCAACATGCGCACGATTACACATAGCGACGACCAAATGCGTTCAACTGGCCCTGCTCACGGAATGTGCCACATGCGGTCAACGTCGCGCAGGTGACCGATTTGATCCGTTAGACCATGGGCTCTCCAGACCTCAACGACCTGGCTTGTCAAGACAATCGCCACGCACAGTCACTGGCGTAACTGTGGCGTCACCAAATAGGGAAGACGAAAATCACCGCTGTGTAGCCGTAGTGCTTGCCGCAGGCGAGTTCTCTGATAAAAGAAATACCTTGTTTTAATCGGTCATACCTGCATGCGCTGCAATGTTGCCGCGTTGCACTGTACCGGAAGTATCGACGAACACGGCATGCCCATTTTGCGTCGCAGGGCCCCTTAAGCGAACCGCGCTGCAGTCATCTCCCCACATGCAATATTTTTTCTGGCTTTGTAACCTCCCTGCCATTGCTTACTTTCTTCTTCCTTCCGGCTTCCTGAATGACCTTTGGCAATTACGCAGCTAGCCTTGACTAAGTGGCGCGTCATGTTGCAGGGACTCTTCCATAATTGATTGCATTCCGCAATGTTATATTGCGTAGATGACTTGCGATAGTGAAGAAATTATTCTTCGAAGGTCTCCTAGGATTATAGGCACTCCACCTCTTTCCTTTTTTCCTCCCCTTCTCCCAACCCCAGCGTAGGGTAGCCAACCGGGCTCCTGACTAGTTAGCATCCCTGCCTTCTCTTCCTTATTTCTCTCTCTCTCTCTCTCTCTCTTCGCCTGTGCATATATTCACGCCTGTGCATATATCACGAAGTTCAACGATTGTACTTTTCACTGTTGATGTTCACGGGATTGACATCCTTACGATGAGCTTCATGGATCCATGGATTACGTAGAAAACTGACATGAGCCCCTCAGACGTGATAAAGCTCATCTCCTTCAGCAGGTTGCACGGCTAGTAGTCGGTTAGGATACGTGACTGAGCAGCGCAACTGGACATGGACCAAGAATGAGTTACCATGCATAGCGCTGTGCATGTGTGTACTCTTCCTTGGCCCCTGAGCGGCTGCACTGTTCAGTTACGGAGTTATGTTCATTTTCCAACATTCCGGCGTGCAATATACGGCAGCGGTTCAAGGCTAGCAGTTAAACGGGGCCTTCTTCAGAAGGACGTCTTGTCATCCCATGCTTTACTCCCAGTATAGATTAGAGTGGCTGAACTGCATCGATATAGGAACGTTTACACATTGAGTCCGGAAGGATCCACTGCAATTCATGGCCATTTCCTGTGCAATATTGCTGTCACAGCGGTCGGGTGAGACAATTTAGTGTGGTCATCACCGGGAAAATGTGATACACGGTATGCAGATGGCTTGCCGCCGACGTGGTTACTGCACCCTGGCTATGCTTGACGGCTCGTTTAAGCATTTCGCGCTTAAATGGTTCTTCTCCTTCTCGTCATTGCTTCTTTGCTTTCCCGGCATTTTTAGATTGCTAGTAACAACGTTCAGGTCACTTCAAGTGAGCTGCCGATACTTGCGCCAAATGTGGCGTGTCCTTCTCCAACGTCCAGTTCAGTACTCCCGCTCTTTTCACCTGAGCAATGAAAACAGCCGCCGGGTGACTAACCTTGCCTGGTCAGGATTGTTTCCCATCATATTTCATAAACACGTGCTAGTGCCCATTTCCACCAGGTGATTCCGTGCGGAGCGGGGTGCTGTACGATGTCAGTGCACGTCAAAGAACCCCAGGTGGTCGAAATTTCCGGAGTCCTCCACTACAGTGTCTCATAGTCAAAGCGTGGTTTTAGGACGTTAAACCCCACAATACCGTATAGCTGTGAGGAGCACGGTGTATGCAATAGTAACGCATGTTTAGTTGAAGGTGCATTACTTCACCAATAATATTTAACGACTGATTACAGGCTGTCGCACCTCTTCGTGCCACTTTTCTCCCCTATTTAAAAGTGCGAAAACTGATAATGGATTTGAAAATGTTGATTTGACACTTTTGACCGTTTTCTTTTCATGCTTAACGAGCTTCACATCGCCTCACCCGTGGATCCTCGCCATTTGGGAAACGCCAAGGTCGCCCCGCATCAACCCAAGGCCGTCGCTCGAAGAAATGAACAGGGTGAGTTTTTCATCTAAATTGGTGAAGCATACTTTGGGGATTAACTTGCAGGACCGGCCACGGAGGCAACTTCCACGCGCTGTAAGTGCTTAACACGCTGTAGCCTTCTTATTCGGCGCTTTCTCTGCCCTACCCCTTTGATTCGCAAATTAAAGGAAAGTGTGGCGACAATTGTCCCACGCTTATTCTTTCGGAAGGGGAAGTTCCAATAAAAAATTGTTGCGTTCTGTGAATATTGGCCATTCTCAGTACAGCACAAGCCCTGGGCTGATGTTCGTTTCGCTCTAAGCAGACCGTTTAAGAAACGGGTTTTCTTTATGTGCTGTGTTGGTCATACCTCTGTAGGGATGTTCGTATTGGTCTGCCTCTCTCCAGCCTGATCCAGCGAGTAATGCAGGTTTTAAACTGTATCCATTCATACATAAACTTTAGCCACAGGTTACATGCTTTAGCGGCTCTTCTTTGTCACTTCGTTCTCTCCTATTCAAGATTACAAAAATTCATCTCTGATCCATCGTTTTCTTTTTTCTGCTTGAGGAGTAGCACATCGGCTCACCCTCGGATCCTTGCCGGTCTGTAAGGTTCGGCACATGTCAAGGTCCCTCCGAATCAACCCAAAGCCGTCGCCCTAAGAACCGAACAGGGTGAGATTTTCGCCTCATTGGCCAAATATAAACTACTCACTTTGTAGATCTTCCACGAATATGCAATTATATAAGAACTTGCGGAAAGTCAGTCAGTGCACAAGTGGATTATCGCCGTATCGCTGTGGCACCAACCATGGAGGCAACTTCCAGGCTCTGCAAGTCCGGACGCCTCGACACTTCACCCGCAAATACGTCATCCTGAGCCGTCGTAGGCTACCGCAATCCTTGTATTTGGTGTCTGTCTGGTCACACGCGCGTCGCTGGTGTAAATTGTCACTTTACGTACGCTACCCACAAAATACAATGCCGGTATGAACTACACGCGATGTTCCTCTTTACGTTCTTAACTGCAGCTCATACGCACGTCTAATGCGGTCATCTACAAGTGATTCTCATGAATTTCTTCAATTACGCTGACGGTTAAATTCCTATGCTATCGTGTCATATGTAGCACGTACTTCTGATAACATTTCCTTTTCAAAAATTTAATCTGTGTCCTTTAGGTTCGCAAAGTTCAATTTGAACAAGGGCGAACGGCAATTTCCTTCATTGTCGCTTTCGATGTCGCTTTCGAGTTAATTACGATATCGTTGTATTTCGGCCAGTGTAGTTCGATTTGAACGGGATCGCATTTTTCTCAAAGTTATCAAGTCTATAGCCTTGGGAAATTAATTAAAATCGAGCAAAATGCGATATCCTTGTATTTCGGCGAGAATCGTTCGATTTGATCTGGGTCACATTTTTCTCAAAATTATCAAGTCTATAGCCTTGGGAAATTATTAAAATCGAGCAAAATGCGATATCCTTGTATTTCGGCGAGAATCGTTCGATTTGATTTGGGTCACATTTTCCTCAAAATTATCAAGTCTATAGCCTTTGGAAAATTAATTAAAATCGAGAAAAATGCGATATCCCTTGTATTTCGGCGAGAATCGTTCGATTTGATTCTGGGTCACATTTTTCTCAAAATTATCAAGTCTATAGCCTTGGGAAATTAATTAAAATCGAGCAAAATGCGATATCCTTGTATTTCGGCGAGAATCGTTCGATTTGATCTGGGTCACATTTTTCTCAAAATTATCAAGTCTATAGCCTTGGAAATTATGTAAAATCGAGCAAAATGCGATATCCTTGTATTTCGGCGAGAATCGTTCCATGTGATTTGGGTCACATTTTTCTCAAAATTATTAAGTCTATAGTCTTGGGAAATTATTAAAATCGAGTAAATGACGATATCTTGTATTTCGGCGAGATCGTTCGATTTGATCTGGGTCACATTTTTCTCAAAATTATCAAGTCTATAGCCTTGGAAATTAATTTAAAATCGAGGCAAAATGCGATATCCTTGTATTCGGCGAGAATCGTTCGATTTGATCTGGGTCACATTTTTCTCAAAATTATCAAGTCTATAGCCTTGGGAAATTAATTAAAATCGAGCAAAATGCGATATCCTTGTATTTCGGCGAGAATCGTTCGATTTGTTCTGGGTCACATTTTTCTCAAGATTATCAAGTCTATAGCCTTGGGAAATTAATTAAAATCGAGCAAAATGCGATATCCTTGTATTTCGGCGAGAATCGTTCGATTTGATCTGGTCACATTTTCTCAAATTATCAAGTCTATAGCTTGGGAAATTAATTAAAATCGAGCAAAATGCGATATCCTTGTATTTCGGCGAGAATCGTTCGATTTGATCTGGGTCACATTTTTCTCAAAATTATCAAGTCTATAGCTTGGGAAATTATTAAAATCCGAGCAATAGCGATATCCTTGTATTTCGGCGAGAATCTCGATTTTAATCTGGGTCACATGTTTCTCAAAATTATCACGCATGTAGCCTTGGGAGATTAATTAAATCGAGCAAATTAACGTATTGTTGTATTTCGGCCAGAATCGTTCGATTTGATCTGGGTCACATTTTTCTCAAATTATCAAGTCTATAGCTGGGAAATTAATTAAAATCGAGTAAAAGCGATACGTTGTATTTCGGCGAGAATCGTTCGATTTGATCAGGTCACATTTTTCTCAAAATTATCAAGTCTATAGCCTTTGAAATAATATAAAATCGAGCAAATGCGAATCTTGTATTTCGGCGAGAATCGTTCGATTTGATCTGGGTCACATTTTCCTCAAATTATCAAGTCTATAGCCTTGGGAATTATTAAATCGAGCAAAGGCGATATCGTTTATTCGCCAGATCGTTCGATTTGATCGGGATCGCATTTTTCTCAAGAATTATCAAGTCTATAGCCTTTGGAAATTAATTAAAATCGAGCAAATGCGATATCCGTTGTATTTCGGCGAGAATCGTTCGATGTGATCTGGGTCACATTTTTCTCAAAATTATCAGTCTATAGCCTTGGGAAATTATTAAATCGAGCAAAATGCGATATCCTTGTATTTCGGCGAGAATCGTTCGATTTGATCTGGGTCCATTTTTCTCAAAATTATCAAAGTCTATAGCCTTGGGAAATTATTAAAATCGAGCAAAATGCGATATCCTTGTAGTTCGGCGAGAATCGTTCGATTTGATCTGGGTCACATTTTTCTCAAATATCAAGTCTATAGCCTTGGAAATTATTAAAATCGAGCAAAATGCGATATCCTTGTATTCGGCGAGAATCGTTCGATTTGATCTGGGTCACATTTTTCTCAAAATTATCAAGTCTATAGCCTTGGGAATTAATTAAAATCGAGCAAAATGCGATATCCTTGTATTTCGGCGAGAATCGTTCGATGTGATCTGGGTCACAGTTTTCTCAAAATTATCAAGTCTATAGCCTTGGAAATTAATTAAAATCGAGCAAATGCGATATCCTTGTATTCGGCGAGAATCGTTCGATTTGATCTGGGTCACATTTTCTCAAAATTATCAAGTCTATAGCCTTGGGAAATAATTAAAATCGAGCAAAATGCGATATCCTGTATTTCGGCGAGAATCGTTCGATTTGATCTGGGTCACATTTTCTCAAATTATCAAGTCTATAGCCTTGGGAAATTATTAAAATCGAGAAAATGCGATATCCTTGTATTTCGGCGAGAATCGTTCGATTTGATTGGGTCACATTTTTCAAAATTATCAAGTCTATAGCCTGGGAAATTATTAAAATCGAGCAAAATGCGATATCCTTGTATTTCGGCGAGAATCGTTCGATTGATCTGGGTCACATTTTTCTCAAAATTATCAAGTCTATAGCCTTGGGAAATTATTAAAATCGAGCAAAATGCGATCCTTGTATTTCGGCGAGATCGTTCGATTTGATTGGGTCACATTTTTCAAAATTATCAAGTCTATAGCCTGGGAAATTATTTAAAATCGAGCAAATGCGATATCCTTG
>JABSTT010005628.1:0-16289 GCA_013339685.2 Hyalomma asiaticum | reverse complement strand
CCACTGGAGTCAATGCAGTCAACCTACTTCATTTACATATTCTACTACATCTACCCCAGTTCTCCTGTCTCCACTCACTCCTCCTCCCACCCACCTAAAAAACGCATAAACAGCCCAAACAGCGCTCCTCCGTCTTCGTCCCCTCGGCGCCGTACGCGCTGTCTCGCCGGTAGCAGGGTGAGGAAGAAGGGAAAATAAAGGAAGGAAAGAAGAAAATGAGCGAAAAACATAAAAAGAACAGCCCAGAAGCCATGTCAAGGAGAAGAAAATAATGGCGAGAAGTCGGATCCAATGGAGGAATGATCGAGCGTTGAAAGCACCCACGGGAAGGCAACTCCAGAAAGAAAAGTCAACGATGCTACTGCCGGGCCCGTACCGCGGTGTGAATACTAGTGCAGGTGTCGTGGTTCGTGGGCCCAGGACTCAGACACAGACAGCTAGGTCATAGACAAGGAAACATTTATCGACAAGACGAGACAGCACATACACTTTCACAGACAAACAACGCGACACAAGCAACACAGTCTGAACGCTACGTACAAGAAACTAACGGCGCGTCCTGCCTGACGTGACGTCAGAGGTCCGTCGACACCACTCACAGTACTAGAAGCGCAGCACGTTGACGTCAGCAGAGGCACGATGAGCTGTATGCGAGCTCACAGGCAGATACCGAGGTACCCGCTCAGGAGCGCTTCGGAGTAGGATTCATATCTGACGTGGCATCCAGGCCACGCCCTCAGCAACACTTGCGCCAGACGGCAACGCGGCACCATGACCACGCTCTCGGCACGTGGTTGTGCGGCACTGGAACTTGCGCGGCACCGTGACCACGCTCTCGGCGGGTGGTTGTGCCGGACTCGAACCTGCGTGGCACCGTGACCACGGTCGGTAGATGGCCCCGGCCACACCACTGCTCCAGCCGCTCGTACTGGCCCGCTCGCTCGTCCACCGCAGGAACAGCCAGCGAGGTCCAGGACACCTGCCACAGGAGAACGCCCGGTACGTCCCGGCTGGTCTGGTGGCACCAGCTCGGTGCGTCTGTTCCCCTGGGCCGAACGTGCCACCGCTCGGTCGCTGGTACGCTCGATCCGCCGTCGGCGTTCCAAAGCACCGAAGCCCACGCGGATCACGTGCCGCTCGCACAAGTGCGCGCTCTTCGTCTTTTCACTTCGAGTTCCTTTTTGCGCGCCGAAACAGACATTCACTACAGCAGGCCTTCAAACTTTCCCGTTATTTTTTAGGGGCGAAGCTCCTTAGGGCATAGGCTAGTTCGGCGTCGTCATTGTCGTCGTAGCCGCCCCTAGGTCTCAGAATGATCACGAGATGGCGCTGCGGTACTGCTTAGCTAGTACGTGAATTGACCAATAGATAGCGCGGAGGCGCTCGCTGCGTGCTCTAGTGTGATAGGAGAGCGCTAGATGGCGGCTGCGGATTCACAGCATATCCACGGAGTGAATGATGATGAGTGGGGCAGAGCTTCCGTCTGTCTGTCTGTCTGTCTGTCTGTCTGTCTGTCTGTCTCTGTCTGTCTGTCTGTCTGTCTGTCTGTCCGTCCGTCCGTCCGAGCACTGCGGTACTACTTAGTTAGTACGTGAATTGATCAATAGATGGCGCGGAGGCGCTCGCTGCGTGCTCTAGTGCGATAGAAGAGCGCTAGATGGCGGCGTTTTGTGTTCGAATCTGATTGGATGGAGGTGCATTGCTCTCGTTTAATCGGATATCGCTAGAGGCGCATCTCAGCTCGATTCTCATTGGATGGAACGATCGTTCGAGATCGTTCGATGCGCGACCGATGAACTTCCGGAGCTTCGCCCACTCATCATTCACTCCGTGGATATGCGTGGATTTTTTTACTGTATCATATATTTTATTGACTTTATGTATTTATTATCAAAATTCAAATTTAGCAACAGCCCTTTTCATTTTTTTAGAACTGGTTAAAAGCTCGCTATACTTGTGGCATGAGCGGGCTATTTAATCTATGTTTATTTATTTGCCCCAAAATAAATGCTCTACTGTTCTTTTGGCATCTTTCCGCGGTCTACCCATGGTAACCTGCAATAAACTGTATGAGTTGCTAGACAGATCTCTGCTCTAGCAACAGGGCGAACCGCCGCTAGCGTCACGGACACCGGGCGCGTTTGGCGCGTGAGCGGGAAAAACGGTCGGCGTCTGCTGATTGATTGATTGCAGTTCGGTAAAGGAAATGACGCCAGTTTATGCAGCGCATGTTGGGAGCACGGTAGAGCGTCCTTGGGGGCAAGATATAGAAAGGCGAGAAAAGCCTTTGTGGGGGGCTCCGGAAATTTTGACTACCTGGGCTTAATATGCTGATAACGCACAGTTGTCGGTCCTGTGGCATTTTCGCCCCCATCGAAAATGCAACCACCGCGGCCGGAGCTGTGCGTGTCCTACTATCGCCTGAGTCACTCGTTCTCTATACCTCGCTTCCGCTACGCTGCGCGACGCCATTTTTTCTCGGTACGGGCGAGGGATGGCATAACACTACCTGCGCACATGCGCCACGCTCCCCTCTCCGAACGCCTCTCCTCTTCACCACAGCGCTATAGGCAACCGCCAATGCTCAGGCGCCGCAGCAATCGGCGCCGCCGGCAGGGCCAGCGTGTCATTCCCGCGAAACGTCGAGCAGGCGGCATCTACGGAGGCGTGTGTTGACAGCCTACAGCACTTTTCAAGCGATAGAAGATATCGACGCCTATTTCCAAAGACCCAGTCGCGTTTATGGCGTCAGATAAATGGATTGCGGATAAATCTTGTGGTAATGCTTGCCGTAGCAAAGCGAGTATGCCTACGACAGCGATGGGTTCATACGCTTCCATGAGATTGTCGCTTTAATTCTACGCTTTAACGCATGCTACCGGCTACTTCTTTTGGTTACCCCATGGTTAGTTAGACAGAAGTTCACAAGAGCGACACTTATACCCCTGTTACACGGGGCGGATGCAAGTGAAACGTCCGTTAGGCCGCCAATAGAGCTTGCCAAGCTCGGTTAGAGCGTAAGCCGACATTCAGAAACTGGCAAAACGCCGGCGGTACCCCTCCCGAGTGCAGCGCTGGAGCATCCTAAGTATCATCGGAAAAGCAGTGTTTTATTGCGATGCGGCATGAGAAGCTGTAATATGCTCTCAGTGAGCCCAAGCAGTCAAAACGCGTGCTTTTACAGCGAGGCGTGGTAGGTGCCCCCTTCGGTCCGCTGAGACGAAGACTGAAATGTTTGCCGTACCAGCGGTCACGAAAATATGTCGAGTATCGACTCCGATTTGTTTATATGACACACAACGATTAAAATGCGTGCAAAGTTAGTTATAAAGATGGCAATTTCTGCAAAGGAGCTTCCACACTCTTGGACAGACCGGACGCCGCGATGCGAGAGGTAAGCAGCGGCACCGGTAGTTTCACTCATCGAACCGGCTAGCTTATATTCGAATCTTCCTGTCACACTGAGGTGCTGAGAAAAGTAATCGCATGTGTTAAGGCATGATATTAAGGCATGTTAAGGCTCGGAGCAGTCTGCGCCGAGAAGTCCGTGGTGACGGCGGATTAATTGTTGTGATGTGTTTGTCACTCGCGAAGCCGTAGTTTTATCGACAATGTTCATATAGAACGACGCAGGCGATTCTATCCAGAGTGTCGGAACGGAACGAAAAACGAAAACGAAAAACGAAAAAAACGATATTTTTGACCGGAACGAAAACGTAACCGGAACGTTATTTATTATTTCGTTCCGGAGCAAAAACGAAATATTTTTTATCGTTTTTCGGTTCACGGGAAGACTTTACGATCCGGAACAACCGAGGTCATGCAACGTGAGCAATGATGCATAACTCTGGGTTCAACGTCAGCACGCATCTCGGGCAGGTGTTTCAAAGGAAAGATGCGTTGAAATAATGCAGGAAACCAAGAAAGGGGCAACCATAGCTGTTTGTATTAAATTCAAGCGGAGTTTCGCGTGCCTCTCACACAGGCCGTCGTGGAGAGGGCGTTGTCGTCGCTTATGTGTTGAAATCTTGAGACGAGCGCAAAGAGCGGCAACCGGAGCTGTACATGCACGGCCGCTAGATGAAAGCGGCCGTGGTACATGTTAGCGCAAGTGGCCCTTGGTGTGCCAGCCACACAAGTCAGCGTTGAGAGGGCATTTTCGGCGCTCACTTTCGTTTTGTCAGAGCAGCTGCCTCGCTTATCGGCGAGTACACTTGATGACCTGCTGCTTCTCAAAATCGTATGCCCCCTTCGACGAAAATTCGGGATTCAAACTTGAGGTAAAATGAATACCAAGTTTTTGTTGTGTCCTTGCTTCGAAACTTTTTGCGACTTCCCTCATAGTCACACCGTGGCCTTATGACGTAAAATCCCAACAATTATTATCGCATTTTTATGTATTAGTTCAGTAACTTTTGCTGTTTTTAAAAGGTACTTTTAATATTAAGTATTTTTTTCGTTCTTATTATTGAAAAAAAAATAACGTTATGAACCGTTACGGAACGTTTATTTTTCGTTCCGGAACGAAAACGGAACGGAACATTTTTCTGCGGAACGAAACGAAAACCGGAACGAAAATCATTTCGTTCCGACACCCTGATTCTATCATACCTATACTAACGAGGATTACGAAATATTGCTAGTGTGCATGCAGATTACGATTAGATATTAAAACATGCCGCACAACAATAATATTCAAAAAACACATGAAGACACACCTACTAACAACATTGCTCGCTATCGATTCATTGTGATTATATACCTAAACGTAAACCATTTCATTCGTTTCGTTATAATACGACTTCTATAATATGTATCACCGACTTGTGTTGAACTTCTTTCTCCAATTTTTTAGTTTCTTGTTTCTAGAAATTTAAGATTTCATGTCATTAAAATCAGTTGCAAGCATGTTTCATTTATTTATATATCAATTGTACACCGTGTTCTTTGATAAACCCTCATGTTTATATAAGTTACGTTGATTGCAATTTTTATCGCCTATGAGTTTTGTACTGTTTGTTCGTATTTACGTTTCTTGTAAACACTTACCTTTTGTTGGTTCTTTCCATTATTGTTCTTTTTTCCTATATGCCCTGTTTTATTATATTTGTTTTCTTTTTTTCTTCTACTCATTAACTGCTTTCTGCCATCTTATGAAATTTATTGATATTGACAATTGACTAATAGGAGGTCCCCCTGACAGTTTTGTAACTCCGGGACCTCCTTCTGTACTAATGATGAATAAAGAATTGAAAAGATGTGCTGTATGTAAGCGGGGCCTCTGTCAACCGCGAACAGGATAGCCCGTGTAACTCCGGTGGACTACAATTGGCATATTAACGATAGATGAAACTTAATCGCGGTTGTGCTAACCGCGGTTAACGGTGTGCGTGAATCAGGGTATAATACCTACTGGCCGCGCCGCACAGCAACGATCACCTGCAGCCGTCGGTTGGATTTTCTCTCACGGCTGTGAAGGGAAGCTCTACATTTTCATGCTGACATCCCATTCGCGGATGTGGCAATCCTTAACGCACCAGCACCTGCGATTGTACTTTCTAGCACTATTCGCCGGAGGGCCGCCAAGTGTCCGCAGTGAATTTACGTTTAAGAAAATTGAGGAACACGCGTGCGGGAGTGAAAAGTCGATGCGGGGGCCGACGGTCTACTCGTGGGTTCTCACCGGCGCCGCTTCGTGGCACGATCTGTACAGCCAAACTGCATTGGAGGGTGCCCATGTTGGCTTGCCTTCTTTTTTTTAGCCTGGCGTTTTCTGCTGACTACGGGTCGAAAACTTCTTTGTCTGGTACAGATATATATAGAGCTTCGCTACAAAAACTTCGCTGTTAACAAACTAGGATGCTGTGTCGCGTTATTCCACTAGCCTCGGCAAGAAAACTTTCTCCTACTCCTGTTCGCAGTGCCTCTCTTGTAGAATTAGGCCCCTCACAGTTGCCGGGCCGCTCGACGTTCTTTGGACGCTTTAACCTACACGAGCGGTTCTCTGTTCGTTATTCAGTCGGTTACCGACTAGGTCACTGGGGCCAATTTACAGCGCTCCTCTGCTTTCATATTTTCTTCAATACCAGGCTTCAAGATTTTGTCGTGACGCCTTCTCCTAGCTTTTTAGAGCGTAAGCTGCTATGAGAACACAGCACGGGCCGTTTTTGCGTCGTAGTTGGCCGCCGCCACCGCCGCCGCCGCTGGTGTCCGTAACCGCTGTCGAGGCAAATTTTAGAAAGAATAACCAGGACCATGTACTCCAACTCGTCCTCTGCGTGGATTCGAACCCACACACTCTGCGTGGCAGTCGCTCATTCTACCACAGAGCTACGCCTGTGGTTGAAAAATCGTCGCCAAAAGACCTCAACAGCTATAACATCTGCCGAGGAATCGCATTAACAAATGTAATGTTACGTGGCAGAATAATAAAACGCCACTATACGTCGCAGAAAGTGGATTGCCTAATGAGTTCGATGAATAATTTCAAAGGACACAGGGGTGCATGCTTCGTAGCTCCACACCCATTACAGAGGCATCATCTACATCATCATTATGAAACAATCTTCTTCAACTTTACCGTCGTCATTATTACGAACCGCTGCCCATTATCGTGTCGTATCGTGCCACGCGACATGGTCGTGCCACGCGACACGGTCTTCGATATACCTGATGGCACCTCCTCGTAAAAGTGCGGACCGCTGCTGAAGAAACGAATCGCAGAACTACGCGCGCGGCTGCAGCAAGGCAGCGTCGGCCACAACATACAGCTGTGCAGAGAGAAGCCCAAACTGCAGCTCGCCGTCGACGCCGGGCCGATAGTTCGGTTCGTTCTCGGGAAAACGACGAAAGAGACTCTCTAACATGTGCAGTTATACAGATGTGCACGTTACAACACCGCAGTAATTATGGCGTAGTGGGTAGTTCCCTACTTGGCGAAATGATGAGTTATGGCGCCGGGGATACCTACCACCTCGAGTTGCACTAGTTTCCCCGAGCGTTTAAAATGGCCTCTAAGAACATCGGTCCTCCAGCTTACGCTGCCACTGTCCTGCGGTTCCGCGCAGGCCTGGCTCTTTTTTTTTTCTTTATTTCGTGTTTAAAAAACCTAGGACAAGGCCGTCTCAAATGTACACTTGGGAACGTTCACATGGTCTGTCATTTACAGCGTTGGAGATTACGTTGTGCCCGTTTTTACCGTTTCAGCACAACAGTGTGCTCTCTTCCCACTCGACTGTGAAATAGAGCAGTACGACGCTGTCACTACTCGCCACTATCACGCAACTCGTGTAACTTTTACAGATCACGATGCTCTCGTTGCGGCTCTACTATCACACGTGGGTCTCTCATACCTTGCATCACTCCCGCAGCTTTCGTGGTGGCGCGGTTCACGCGCAGCGCTTGCACCACATGCGCCACCCGCATATCTCGAGCTGCTTTCATGAAGCTGATAGCGCAGCGTTTCTGGACGTGCTGGCGCCCAAAAATACGTAGCTGACATAGTTCTTTCCTCTCCTTCAATCTATGTCCACGTGCGTCACGACGGCGATAGTAACGAGAGCTGCGCGCACGTGCTGTACTCAGTCCGGTACGTTCGGTATCTTAAGTCGCCCAGAATATGCACCTATCGCTAGCAATGGGGCAATACGAACACCTTAAGTTGTTTTCCTTTTGCTTGCGTGTCAAGTGTTACGAAATAGCTTCGTAGGTTTAAAGGCGAAACATTTAATTACGAAGCTGTGGTACAGGAGTGCAGGTATCTTAATGAGGGGGACTCTATATCGCCACTTGAGAAACATTGCCAACCCTGGTACCATTTGGATAATATGCGTTGCCGATGCGCCATTGTAGCCGTCAGTGGGCAATAGGATCTAATAGCAATAGTAACACGCTGGAATAGATATTGCCGGCAGCCCGGTTTCCACCCTGTTCACTGTGCTGAGCAAAACGACCTAATGTATGGGTTGGAATTCCTCGCGCCGCACTTTGCCTTGATCCGCTGTTCCATCGGTATTCTGTGCCTGAAACTTCCTCCTCTTGCGGATATTGCTCATGTCTTGAACACCTTCTGTACTACAACGTTTGTCCGAATACCTCAACAGGCCGTAGCCTTCGTCGAGGTGACCTCAAGGCAACCCTGCCTGATGGCGAATATGTTTCACGCATTATCTTACTGTAGTTCTCGCGCAATATAACTGCTGCACAATACGTTACGAGCATTGCCAGTGATCAGAGGTTTGATTTGTGGGGTTTAACGTCCCAAAACCAGCCCTGATTATGAGAGACACCGTAGTGGACGTCTGAGGAAATTTCGACCACCTGGGGTTCTTTAACGTGCACTGATATCGCGCATCACACGGGCTTCAACATTACGCCTCCATCGAAATGCGGCCGGGATTTGATCCCGCGACCTTCGGATCAGCAGCCGAGTGCCATAGCCACTAGACCACCGTGGAGGGGCAGTGATCAGAGGTGCTTGCACAACTTCCTTTCTCCAGCCATAAAAAAATGGCTGGAGAAAGGAAGTTGCGCCCCAAGGCACCTCGGCGGCTGCACTGGCTTAAAAGACAACCATGACACTGTTTTTGCACCAGAAGCTTACCGGGATTCTACGGCTTTCCCGCTGAACGCACCGTGTCTCCAAGCGAATTTCACCCAATGGTCGCTCCCGACCTCCCGCCCGACTCAGCAGCCCTCATATGCCAGCTTTTCGTTGCTTACCGCGACATTTTTAAGCCAGCAATCGACTCCTTGCGCCTACCTCCATTGTTAAAGATCGCATAAATACTAGCTACGCTATACGTAACACCGTCGGCCATATCGGGTACAGTCCACGATTTGACAGAATACTGTCTGGCGAGGGGCAATCATTTCTTGAAAATAAACAAATACTTGCCACGGAAGCAACGCCCCGTGAACGTGTCCTCGTGGCTATGGGACTCGGTTGCTGATTAGAGGATTGCGGGATCGAATCCAGACCGCGGCGTCTCCATTTCGGGGGAGGGGAAATGTTGGGGCCCGTGCACCATGACATGCAAGCGCACGGTAAAGAACCCCAGTTAGGGAAATTTCCGACGCCCTTCACTACGGGCTTAATCATAATCAAATCGTGGTATCGGGACGTAAAACCACAGATATCAATAAATCAAAGAAGCAGTTAAGGAGGGATGTTTTGAGAATGAGGGTCCCTTTTTTGCATAAAAGCGACATAAGGTGGGATTTATACATGCATTTATGATATGCAATATGGAAATTCATATTTCAAATACATGCATTTATTCCTGCAATAGGTGGCGCTATAATTGAATATATGTGTCAGGTAGATTTCCACATGTTCGATTAAGTGTAGGTGGCATCGACTGTACTGGTCATGATTCCATAAGAAATCGCGACGAAAGTGATTTTTCGGTGACGATGACTTCCACAGAATAGCAGTAAATGCTGTCACCTTTCTTGAGGTGAAGTTCAGCTATGCATTGACAGCGGTACGCCCCTTAGCTACGCGGTTTAGTGCGGCTTGATACGCCTGTTAAAGTTGCTCTTTCTGCGCTATAGCAGGTACCACAATCTTGATTATACCTCGTATATGCTGCGGATCGGTTACTCATGACAAAGGAAACAAGCTGGTTGGCAAATGATCCGCAGCTCCCCATCGAGTGTTAGGCTGTAAAATCCGAGGACTTCGATGAATAATAAACCAGGCTTCCAAGTGTGGTGGGAGGCAATACGCCTGAAGATCGCCGAGCAGTGAGACGCTACCTTCTCTTTATTCCAAAAAACAGGAAAACTAAAGATACCACGTGCCACGCGCTCGCGATCCTACTTCGTCGTTTTTGCGCCTGTTATTTTTTTCTATTATTGACACTCCCGGCCCACGAAATGCGATGGGCGCTACCTAGGAAGCACAGATGCTGTACAGGCCGCGTGTCTACATTGCCGTCTTCCAGATTCAGGCGATATGCGCGCACAACTCCGCCGCTTCCCGTAAGGTTCTCTAGGACACGTGCGATCCAGCATAACCTCAACGCCGAATCTTCGTGCACACCAAGTATACGGCCCGATCATTTTTTCCCATTCTGTCTTCCTTTCAAGTGCTCTCGGAGTTCTGCGGTGGTCGTTGCGATTCCCGCATGGTGCAAGTGCGTTGTGACGAGTTAAGTGGCGACGTGATGAGCGCGAAGCCGAATTGTGTGCTTGGTACCTTCCTCGTCCTCAACGGCTGCAAGTCTTGTTTCAATGAGCAGCAAACCATCCATATCCGCAAGAAAGGGATGCGAATCCCGAATTTTAGAGGCCTTGTGAATATTTCGTCCTGGATGGAGGCTTGCTGATTATCGATCAAATAGTTGCCTCTTGGGTAACTGAAATGCAATGCTTTTCAGAACTGGCAAGGTCCTCTGCCGTTAGGTGCCCCTCGTGGGATGGTAGGCCGCGGGACACTGCGGCGAACCTCAAAATCCATGCATTGACCCGGAGTCGATATTGGCGAAAGCACAGCAACATCTTTAGCAATTCGTTGTTGAAGTTTGGACATCTTTCCCAGTAGTCATTCAGCGAAGTAGTTCCGGTGCCATCGGGGGACGCGTCGAAGACAACTCTGAGCTTCGTCGTAGAGGACGAATCTCCGATCATTTCTCGGTGGGGCATGTATACCTTGTCGTATTCTCGTCATCGATGACGGAAACTGATTTCGCCTGACGATCTGTCCGACTGCTGCATAACATCTGCGCAGAACATTCTTCTCTCGAGATAGAGGATGAAGAAGGCAGCAAAGCTGCTTGATGGCTATGGCGCGGTTATCGCACAGGTCGGACGACAGGTTATTCCAAGGCAGACGAACTTCATATCTTTTGTTGCAGCAGTCAGTGGTTTCGTGAAAAGTTTTCAAAGCTTCCTGATCATGAAAGGATCCAACCGCAGCATCTTTGATTTCTAAGCTTTCGAGTTTCCAAAGCTTTCTGATGACGAAGCATGCGCTGTCGTCTTTCAGGCAGCAATTGGTTCGAAGTACACAAACATTTGAGTTTGCATGTGGATGAACGGCTTCATCGTGGTTTACGGGTCCCTAGATCGTCAAACCCAGTGCCGTTTCAATGGATAGAAGACCACTGTATTTGTTATTCCGCGTGACGTCCTTTCCAAGGATTTTCCATAACTGGTCTGACCCAATTAATAAGCTAATGCCTTCTTTTTGGTTATTGTGCGCGAAACAAAGAGCGTCAGCCAACCTTCGGCCACGATTCTGCAAGTTCTTGATGAATTCGTGGTTGCTGGATACTTCTACGAGGACTTCACAAATGTGTGCAATTTCTGTTTCTTGAATTACATGGTGAACACCATCAAACCGACTCTGTAAGGTTACTTCGACCAGTGTGCGGCGAGTAGTTTGACCTGCATCTTTGCTTCCAAATACATTGATGGTAATGTAAATCTCGCCTAACATTTTGAGGCTCATTTTTCTTGAAACGTCTTCCTTTATGAAAGTGCGCTGGCTACCGTTATCCAAGATGCCTCTTATGTAGCACGAACTATTGGCGTCATTTATCCATCCTCTGAAAGTTGGAAGAAGTATGGTGTTTATATTACTTCGCTTATCTTCCTGTGACACAGCATGCATGGAAGTGATGCTTGTTGTTTGCAGCGGTGGCGTCGGTACGTTAGGGCCTTTCGCCTGTGTTCTGGAACATATCGAGGTAGCGTGTCTTTTTTGACAACGCGAGCAGCTAACCTTACGCCGACAGTCGGTTGCTCGGTGGCCCTTTGTCGTAGCAGCAGCAGCCAGCCGTCGACAGTAAGCGCTTTTTCTCCGCGTCATGAGTCAGTGCATCACAATTCCGCGTCGGATGTGCCTTCTGGCAGAGAGCGCATCCCTCGTCCTGACGCTGTTAGTGAGCGCGGCAAATGATGTTGCTTCATGATTGCCACGGCTGCCGGAAGGACGCCGTCCACAGTCGTACGACGCGCGTTGCTGGTAGGTAGCCTGCTGGCAGCATTCCACCTCGATGCGCCGGTAATCTAGAAGTTGCTGAAGTTTTTCCAGTCTTGGCTTGTCATTCACACTTGATGACGCAGGTCGCTGCTGTCGGTAGTATTCCACCATTATGTCCTGTGGAATGGAATTTAGCACCTCACAAAGCATGGCGGTATAGTTAGACTCCGGGACCCCAGACATTTGAAGCCTCTGATGTTTACTTGGACCAAGTCGTAGAGGCTCCTAAGTGCAATAACGTTCTCCGACGTAGTTACAGGCCTTAACGTGCGAAGATTTTCCGGGTATTCTTGTTCAATTATTCGCACGTCTCCAAACCGCTGCTTCATGATGAAAATGGCGTCGTCGTAACTGCAGTCTGTCGTCAGTGTGCCTGCAACAGCATTTGCCGCTGCGCCATCTACCAGAGATCGGAGGTGGTGGAACCGATCGACGTTGTTGAGCCGTGGGTTCTCGTGCACCGAATGGCGAAATAGATCCCAAAATAGAAGCCCGTTCGTGGCGGAACAGTGGAACCTCATTAAGTTGATTTTAGGAAGCCTTGCTCCGGACACGACGGAGGTTTCGTTCAAAGTTGCTGGATGCTAGGAAGATGGGTCAGTTGGGCGATCACTACTTTGTCTCGAAGTCGCCGAAGTCCGCGTAGTCAGCTCCTGGATGTGGCGCCGCAGAAGACCAACGCATCCTGCTGCCCGGTTCTCGTATTCTAGCACAGAGTCAATGTCAACAGCCAACTCGTCATCCGTCATCTTTGCGTGTAGTACTTCACTGGCCTTCTCGAGCTCGTCTCGATGCGCCGAAGGGCGATGCGAATACCCGCCACATCGGACTCTGCGCTGGCTAAGAGATCGTTGGCTTCTCAGGTGATCCTAGTGCTATGTCGCCGTGGAGCAGCTCTCAAGTTTCGCAGGTGTTTCATGGTCCTCCAGGAAAGCCAGGTCGGGTTTCGGCACCAGAGTAAAATCCGAGGATTTCGATGAATAAGAAATCAGGCTTCCAAGTGTTGTGGAAGACAATACGCCTGAAGAGCGCGGAGCAGCGAGACGCTACCTTCTCTTTATGCCAAAAACAGGAACACCAAGAATATCACGTGCCACGTGCTCGCGATCCTACTTCGTCTTCTTTAGCGCCTGTTATTTATTTTGTAATATTAATATAGGCGTCGCCTGTCGTGCGTTTTAAAAGAAATATAAACGGCGACATTTTTCTTGATTATTGTGATCTAAACAAAATAACGAAGACCAGGCCTATGTGCAATACCACAGGGTGATGACGCTCTGGATTGCCTTGATGGCGCCGACTATTTTAACACGGAACTATTTTATGCCCGGGTCCATCAAGAAATTAGTGACGCACTTCCTGCAACAGAAGTGCATCTTTGAAAAAGAGAACTTGCATTGAAAGTGAAAATTCCACCCAGGCGGACTGGAAGCCCCCTTAACCGTGATTTGACGAAAGGAGCTGGAAGCTCTACCGATACACCTCCTCAACATCGCTTATACAGGGAACGGATAGGCCTCATATGTTCACTATAGCACTTCTGAAATTCCATTTAATTGTCGTCAGGTTTAAGCAAAGGTGTTTAGTAATGTGAACTACGGTGTTTAACAAGCAGAATGACTATTAAATTAACATCGCCTCCCTTATACTGCACTATTGGTTCGCTTAGGATCGCTCCGGTTGTACCGCCATCTAGGAACGATAGATAGAGCGAAGTGCAGATTTTTGTGGGCATTTGTGGCGGCAGTCAGTGCTTCAGTAGTGTTGGCGCCTCGACCACCAAGGAAGTCAGGGCCATGGAGGCGTTGAGACGGCGCGTTCCAGGGGACAGTACGAAGGTGGCCGCTACAAAATTTGCCAGGTGTGTTGAGTTGCGACACGCACTGCTCCAGGATCGCGAAGACGGCTGCCGACAAGCAAATGATTGGCCTTTCATAGCAGTGGGCTGTGTTTTCACAAAACGATCTGCTGACAAGCCGTTCCTTATCTCTTTTAAGGCATCGCCACTTGCGGACGATCATCCTTTATGGCATGCTTGCATAAGGCTCTGGCGCGTGCGATTCAGTATTTCCAGAGCAATGTGAGCCGCTCGAAAACTTTCGTGTACAACTGTCGAGAATTTCTACCTCGTGTCGAGGTGCTGCTGATGTCTAGATTTACGTGTTCACATGTTCACAGTACCCTAGCCTCCTCCCGCCCTCGATTCGCCAGATTACCGCATATGCAGGTTTTGTTTTCGTGTTATACAGATTCCTATGACAGAGAGATCAGCCACCATCTTTTGTTGAAAGACCTCTGATCTGGTTATGAGCAAATTCTGTGCATTTGAGAGGCCAAACGAAGATGGCGTTCTTCACCCCCTGTGGCCTATACAAATTCAACATTATTTCATTACTTCTGTGTATAGACCTTTCCAATAGAGCTCTCCTGGGCGCCGCCATGAAATGCCGCTAGCGACGTCTAGCGGCGGCGCCATCTTGGGCTGTTTGCTCGCTGGGCTCTCCGTGCGGGCGCGTGCATTCGTTGTGTGTGTTTCAGCAAGATCTTGCTTTCGCTGTTTGTAAACATTGCGAAATCATTAGGTAGGTTAATTTGTGAGTATTTGGGATCTGACTGATTAGCAGGACAGTTGTTATCGGCATTGTTTTGCGTCTTATTGCGCGGGCAGAAGCGGGATCAGCGAGGCCGGTTGGTAGCAGTAAAACTGGGAAACCGGGAACATTGTCGCCTCTTCTTTGTTTGAGTTACTGTTGTAGGATTACTCGCATCATAATAAAGATACTGTTGCTTTTGCTAACAATGGTGCCACTCATTAAGGCGAAAGCCTTAATGTCTCATTTAGAGTAACCTTAATGTTTCAGTCACCTTAAAAGAGAGTGGTTCCAAAATTATGGAACATTATCACAAGAAACGATGCCTTGAGAAATAAATGACTAATCACGTAACGCGATATATCAAAGGATCCCTTGATTTAACTCAGACATGACTCGGGCATAATCAGCATGATAGCCAGGCTTTAAGTCATGCTCATGACTATAACTATGAAAGTGAGCATGTCCAGAAATCAACGATTGAAAATCCCTAACTAATGTTGGTAAGTCACACAAGGTAGGTTAGACTGGTTGCGATAATGAGAGTGCACCGTGATAATTAACAAATCACGATTAAAGAATGACCTGATTTTACAAAGCATGTTATTAATGACACATAATACAAAGAAAAGCTTGAAAGTGTAAGAAGGCGGTCGAGATGGGTGTCAAACGAAAGGTGAATCTCGAAGGATGTGATATTGGTCATGGTCATGTTCATGACATGACATGATGTTCTCATGTCATGCTATGACATGAGCATGACTCTGGAAACATAATACTATTGGAAGGGGATTGATATGGGTGTCAAACAAAAGGTGCATGTCGAAGAATGTAATATTAGTCGTAGTCAGGTTCATGACATGACATGATGTGCTCAGGTCATGCTATGACATCAGCATGACTCTGCAAACATAAGACCACTGGAAGGGGATCGATATGGGTGTCAAACAAAAGGTGAATGTCGAAGAATGTATTATTGGTCATAGTAACGTTCATGACAAGACATGATGTGCTCAAGTCATGCTATGTCATGAGCATGACTGCAAATATAAGACCACTGGAAGGGGATCGATATGGGTGTCAAACAAAAGGTGCATGTCGAAGAATGTAATATCGGTCATAATCACGTTCATGACATGACATGGTGTGCTCATGTCATGAGCATGACTCTGCAAAAACAAATGTAAAGGAAGGAGGTCAAGATGGGTGTCAAATGAAAGATACAGGTCCAGAGACGCGAGTTAGTCACGTTCATGACATGAAATACATATGACACGAGCATGACGAAGCAAAAATCAACGGGAAGGGGTCAAGATCGGTGCCCAACGAAAGATGTATATCGAGAGAGGCGATACGAGTTAGTCATGTTCATGACATGAGATACGTAATATGACATGAGCATGACAGAGCGAAAATTAACGGAAGGGGGTGAAGATGGGGGTCAAAGGAAAAGTAAACCTCGAGGGATGTGAGGTAAGATATACTATAATGATGTTCATGACATCGCTTACATGAAATGACATGAGCATCATTATGCAAAAGGGGGTTTGATACCGGTAGTAAAACGAAAGGCACAGGAGATGTGATATGAGTTATAGTCATTTTCATAGCACGACATGGTCATGGCACGACATTATTATGACTCAAAATGGGAGCTTTAAGGGGGTTGAAATGTGTGTCAAACTACAATTCGAGGGATGTCATGTTCA
>JABSTT010005627.1:0-16609 GCA_013339685.2 Hyalomma asiaticum | reverse complement strand
TTCTTAGCGAACTTCGGCGAGTTTGAGCGTATCTATCTATCTATCTATCTATCTATCTATCTATCTATCTATCTATCTATCTATCTATCTATCTATCTATCTATCTATCTATCTATCTAGCCGCCTACGATTTTGTGCTCTCCTGGCCGTTTCGCTAATCGGATATTTACAAAAATTGGTATGCCACATCATGACTACATGACGAATATAAATCACAGGTCACAACATGAAAATCATGATATGCTTGTCATGAGCGGCATGATTTTACATGCCACGGTCTTGGTGCTCTCCTGCCCGTTTCTCTAATGGGATGTATGCGAAAATTGGTATGGCACAACATGATTCCCTGACGAACATAAATGGCAGGTCATAACATGAAAATCATGATATGTATGTCATGACTGGCATGATTTACATGACACTGGCTTAGTGCTCTCCTGGCCGTTTCGCTAATGGGACGTACGCGAAAATTGGTATGGCACAACACGACTGCCTGACGAACGTAAATGGCAGGTCATAACATGAAAATCATGACATGCATGTCATGAGTGACATGATTTACATGACACGTGTTTCGTTAATGGTACGCATACGCAAATTGGCATGCCACAACATGACTCCTTCACAAACATAAAGGACAGGTCATAACACGAAAATCATGACATGCATGCAATGAGTGACATGATTTACATGAGACGGTCTTGGTGCTCTCCTGGCCGTTTCGTTAATTGGATGTATACGAAAATTGGTATGCCACAACATGACTGCACGGCGAAGAAGACTGACAGGTCACAACATGAAAATCATGGTAAGCATCTCATGGTCGACATGATTTACATGCCACGCGTTTCGTTAACGGGATGTATAGGAATATTGGCATGCCACAAGATGACTGCATCAGGAAAGGAATGTAAATGACAGGTCATAGCATGAAAATCATGACGTGCATGTCATGAGCGGCATGATCTACGTGCCACGGCCTTGGTGCGCTCTTGACCGTTTCGTTAGTGGGATGTGCAGGAAAATTGGTATGCAACAATATGACTGCATGACGACCGTAAATGACAGGTCATAACATTATAATCATGACATGCGTGTCATGACCGGCATGATTTACATGCCATGGTCCTGGCGCTATACTCCCGATTCGTTAATGGGATGTATGGGCTCCGTCTACTGACCAGAGGGCGCTACGTAGCTCTCGTCGGACGGCTCAGTATCGCTGACATTGGCCGCTTGGGTCGCACGTGTGAGACGCGCGCGCACGGTGGAAACCGAGGCGACAGCGACGCGCGCGTTTCTTAGCTGCTTTCCGGGCGTGCTGCGAAGCACACGAACGCTCGCGGCGTCGCCCTTTGGGACAGTTCGCCGCAGGTTTGGAGCGCGCGTCTCAAAGGAAATAAAAAACGAAAGAAGGTGGGACGGGCGGTCGCTGCTGCTGTAGAGTTGGAGACGCGCGTCGCGTTCGCGTATTTTCCTGTCACATTCTGCCCAATTTTGCTTCTTCTCTCCGTCAGGCAGTGCAATCTGGCGCTGATATCGCACATGGAAAGCTCGACTGCACGAAGCGTATACCAAAATTGGTTTGGCACAACATGACTGCATGACGATCATAAATGACAGGTCATACCATGAAAATCGTGACACGCATGCCATGAGCGGCATGATCTACATGCCTCTCGTTTCCTCAAAGGAAGTATACCAAAATTGCTATGGCACAGCACGACTGCATGGCGAACGTAAATGACAAGTCATAACGTTAGAATCATGACATGCGTGTATGAACGGCATGGTTTACATGCCACAGTCTTGGTGCTCTTGCGGCCGTTTCGTTAACTTCATATGTACCAAACGCGGTATAGCGAGACAACAATGCAAGTCCATTTTACGTTCCTTATGCGTGCTTCGCATTTCCTCGATTCTCACTGCACGTGGGATCTGCCATTTTTATTCTGTCATGACGAAGAAATTTTTCTGAATAAGGAGGTGAAACTAATGAACACAAAGATCTTGCAGAAGTATTTATGCTACAATCGCAAAAAATTCTCTAATGTCACCTGCATGACCCAGCGTCCCAAGGGATCCCGGTCGACGGTTAGGGAGGATGTTTGTGGGTTTAGGCTGTCGCCTCTACCCCGTCATCTATTTGACGGGTGTCAATAAAGTCACTTTTCTCTCTAATGTCACCTGGTAAGTATAAACAGCTCAGAAACGTGCGTGCACTTGTGTGCATGCGTGCGCGTATTTACGTTATGCGCGCGCACATTCGCAGATGCCTTCCGCTGCACAAGCAGCGAGAACGCGTGACTTGGCAGGTACCTCCAGCGGCCACTCGCACAAACGATTTGCGGGGCCCCTGGGTGATCACCAGTAGTCCGCAAACGCAACGCGAATGCATGCTACACAGAACGTACCTGACACACAAAGCCCTCAAGGAGAAGCACTTGGTTTGCTGAAATCTCCCGAATGTAGGGCCTATAAGGAATAAAGAACGTAAGAATGGAAATGCCCCCGCGCTCGAAAGATCCGAAATGCTCGCGACAGTGATTAGTAGTAATTTCGAAACTTATGTGGAGACACGGCACAAGAAAGGTCCGAATCCAGAACAGCACTAGCGACGCGAACGGGCAAGGTTGGGGAACTCAGGCACTGAAGCTGTGCTTCCATGGCGTGACAGTCTGCCTCGAGGAAGATCACGAGCGTCTTCTCGTATACAGTGCAGCTATCTACGGGCAGCTCGCGCTAATCGAAAGCGATTCCCCTTCTGCTTCATGCCAGCGCCGGTTGAAAGTCAACGCGCCCTTCTACTTGATCCCTCTTTTAGTACATGCGGGGGTGGGTTCGACGAGTGCCACGTCATCTGTGACAGCACGAGACGCATAACGGCACTGACGAACTTTGTGGCACCGACTTCCGATGAAATGTCTTGGTCGTCCTGAAGAAGGTCGGGCACTCGAAGATTACTGGAAACGACTGGTCGGCGAGACACCTCAGCAGAATATCAACTAAGGTGACCCAACGTAGTGCTTCATGCACTGGAGGAGCCGCCCGGCTAGTGTTTAGTCGTCTGGGGACTCCAATGCTAGAGGACGATTTATGTCAGTTTAGTTAAGCATATTATTTGTGTATATTTCGTAATCTGTCGGTTTGTCCCGTTTAGCTTGTCATAAATATTATTTGCGTACACGGCGAGATTCTGTCTCCGTTTATCTTATGAACTTCACCACGCCAAGGAATTTTCTAACACTGTTTCAATAAAATGTATTTCACAATTCTGGAATGATTTAGCAACACTTTCTTTGTCAACAGCAAATGCCAAGTCTTGTATGCATTCACGAATTTTCTAAATTTAGTGGGTGGAATTTCTCCAGAATTACCGCACCCCTTTACAAATACACGTATGCTGATTCCTTCTGAATAATGGAGGCATATTCGTGAAGTATGCATTTAATAATAAATGTTTCACTATGCCTGATTTTAAAATACTGCTGAATAATTTCCGAGGTCATGGGCCACAAGCGGACAATGTTGGTTTCCAGCATTCGACAGCTAGGCCTGATGGAAGGCACTCTTGTGGTTTACCATCTGTAACGGTGCTGCATATGCCTAATAGGCAAAAGTGGTGGGCGTTTCCAGACATTTTTTTAACGGCCTCTGGACCAACATTCTGAAAGGCAAAAAAAAAAGGTTTTGATTAATTCACTAATTCAAAAGAATCTGCAGTGTAAGCCAAATACTTCTCAGTTACATACACATTTGGCTCAATAGTCTCATGCTGAAGAAATTTAGAGAAATACAATGTAAAGGGGGAACCGCCGTGGTATAGCATAGTGTATTGGATAGGACAAGTTTTATTTTTGGTCAACGTGTTACTATGACATTGCTCACACCGTGCTCATATCATGTCCGATGAGAAGTATTATTTGTCGTAAACTTACATAAGAATGAGCACCTCGTTTTTTGATCAGATTTATTTCAAGGTGACGTAGCTGGCTTCAGCAATCCAGTTTGTTTGTGGTAGGTCCAGCTTTGTTCCGTTTCTTGTTGCGGCCACTACGTGCATAACAGAAATTTCTAACATTCGACACACCATACCCTCATTGGCCTTTGGCTCAATTTTCTTGCAGAACCTCACGCAGGTATCCATAATATATACAAAAAAATTCAGAGCAGGACAACTGCTTTTGACATCTGAAGCATGCGGGGAAGATCTATGCTGTGTGTACGAATAACAGTGAAAACGAAACGGGATGTACAAATACAGCACAACCATAGCTTCTTACGGCGCGTTGCTGGTCAGATGCTCCTTCTAATAAAACTTATTTTGGGCCCCGCAAGTTTTGACGCGACCTCAAAGTAGTCTTTGAGGGATCAAGTGTTGCTTCGCTCTTCCATGAGCTGCTTAATTCTTCACCTGCGCATGCATACTGCTTCAAAGCTGTCTCTCCCTGGGTCATCTAGGCTTCGACAGAACACCATGCCACTGCAAAGCTCCAAGAAAACGAATTGAGCCTCCCTCCATGAGCCTTTGTGTTACAATATATGGTTTCAATCTGCGGAAATATTCTAGTCGCTTATGGTGAAGTTTGTTGCAGACTTGTTCACTGCTTTGTCCACAATGACATGTACTGTAAAATCTGTAGGATCTGCAGCTTAATATGAAGGTACGAATATTAGATGAACTTTTAAAACACGACAGCCAGACTCTGACACGTAGTGTAATGAATGGAAATTATGTACATAGACTTCTCCTCCTTGTAAGATTAGCAAAATGGCGATTTCCTCATTCCTGCCGTTCGGCCAAATGTGGCTAATTTCATGCAATAAACCAAAACTATATTGCTGAGGAGCGCACTTGTGATCTCTAGTTTCTAGTGCAACATGCTTGTTCCCCTTCTCTTCTCCAGTGAGTAGGACCTGGCGTCCCAAACAAGTTGTTCCATTAATCGTGCCCAGGCGTAGCAGCGAAACCAGGAATACCACCCTTCATAGACACCATTGAACACTGATTGATGCCTGGTGTGTTACGTCCTAAAGCCAGCTGTGAATTGTGAGCACCTGGAGTTCTTTAATGTGTAGTGACCTCGCACTGTGCAGGAGTCTCAACGTGTCGCCACCACCGAAATGCAGCCGCAGATGCCGGGAACAGATCCCGCGGCCGTCAGATTAACAGCCGAGTGCCATAGCTACTAGACCACCATGGAGGGGCGACAGGTCATCTTCCAACGTAGCTCTTGTCGATTGCTCAAAATGTAACCTACTCGAGGAGTGGCACATATATATGCCGTGTATCTATTGAAATGTCGCTAAGTGGAGAACAGTAGCATTGCTCATACATGGAACAGATAGGCCTTATATGTTCACAATATTGCTTTTGAAGTTACATTTAATTGCCGCCCGGTTCAAACAAAGCTGTTTAGTTCGGTGAACTATGGTGTTTAAGAAGCAAAACTGCTCTTAAATTAAAGTCGCCTCCCTTCTACTGCACTCTTCGTTCGCTTAGGTTCGCTGAGGTGGTACCGCCATCTACGAATGATACATAGAGGCAAGCAGATTGTCGTACTGATTCGCGCCGGGAGTCAGCGCTTCGGTAGTGTTCGCGCCTCGACCGCCTCGACCGCCGAAGAAGTTAGGGCCGTGGCGGCGTCGTGACGGCGCGTTCCAGGGGCAAAGTAGGAACGTGGCCACTACAACATTTGTCTTGCGTGGCCAGGTGTGTTGAGTTGCGACGCGCACTGCTCCAGGATCGCGAAGACGGCAGTAGATAAACAAATCATTTTCCTTTCGTTAGAGCAGGGCCTCGAGTGCTCGGTAACCAAGTCCGAAGTTTTAATCTACAAAACCACAAGTAGAGGACGCAAAACCCCGCCTATGGAGTAAAGCGAATACTTCAAAATCCGAGTTCTATTGGCAGACGGCACTCCCATACGACATGTAGACAGAGTTCGAATTCTAGGGATACAACTACAGGGGAATGGCCATAATGGTGATATGGTGCGCAGACTCCGACGTTCTGTAGACTACACGATCCGACTCTTGCGTCGTATCATGAATAGACGTAACGGTATGCAAGAACACTGCGCTCTCCATCTCGTGCAGGCCTACGCAATAAGCCGTATAACATACGCTGCCCTCTAGCTCAAGTGGATGGGATCTGCAAAATAGAAAATCCATTGCATGACATGAAAGGCTTTCAAAAGAGCGGTCGGCGTTCCGCTCAGCGCTAGCACGGAAAAATTTTTAACGCTCGGACTTCACAACTCACTCGACGAGTTCATTGAAGCCCATACCTTTGCGCAGTACGAACGCTTATCGAGGTCAAAGGTCGGTCGACACATCGTCGAGTAGCTTCGCATCCGATACGACACTAAGCATGGAGAAAAGGCTGGGGTTCCTGCCTCGGTCCGCGAGCGCCTGCTCGTTCCGCCGCTTACCAAGTATATGCATCCGACGCACCAAGTCGGGCGCCGTAGCGAGCGAGCTAGAGACCTTCAAAAGAAGTACGGCAACAGCGACGAGGTCGTATACGTAGATGCTCACGCAGTTGCGGTTGTTCACCGAACGGGCACATGCCTCGCGAGCGCCACGGTGACCACGGGACACACGGAAGCGGACGCAGAAGCTGCGGTAGCCCTGGCACTCACCGTAGTGCGAACGCGGCGATCATGATCAGCGATTCGCAGGCGGCAATCTGCAGCTTCGCGAGCGGTAGTGTCTCACGGGAAGCGGCCAGCATTCTTCAAATGTGGGACGATCGCGACTCGGCGTTGCACTCGCAACCGCAAAATTCTTCCTCATGTGGATCCCGGAACACACAGATGTTCCGCTCACGGGCAAAGAGGCGGCTCACGCTTCGGCTTAGGTCTGCCTCAAAGAGCCGCGGCAGATGTGCCGCGGCTCGGTGAGGGCCATAGCCTGCATTCCCGAGAGCGGGGCTTTGGGTCTGCCAGATCAGGACACTTCGACAGCCTCGGAGCAGGAACAAGGATCACAGTGGTCATGGGGTGATCTGACAACGTTCCGAGACATTACTCAACACTACAGGCTCGAAAGACGTAAATTCCTGTTCCCGCGTTATAAAGTAGACAGGCTCGATGCCGTAAGCTAGCGCTTACTGCAGACACACTCCTACCCTAGCCCGGCAGCATTACGCCACAGGTACCCGAATTTATACCCCACCGACAGGTGTAAAGCGTACGGGCACAGAGCAACGCTAAGCCACATGCTTTGGGGATGTGCCGGCCACAACAGTCGGGCAACCGCCGCCTTTCGCGATGCGCCTTTAACGGCACACTATTCCAGATCAACAGAACCCTGGAGCTCACTCGCTCCCGCCGCCGTCCCGGCTGCGGGTGCCGTGGCAGACCTCCGTCAGCGCCACCGCCTCTGGGAGGTGGCCCTCTAATGCTATAATCTGAGTGACCAGCTCTGGGCTGTCCGGCAAGCCGAAGATGCCGCCCGAGTCCAGGACTCTGAGCTGCCACCTGAGGGCACCAAGACCCAACTGCCGGCTCAATCTGTACAATAGAGTCTTCTCTTTCTCTCTCTCGTTGCAGTGGGTTGTTTTTTAACAAGAGGATCCGCTGACAACTCGTTCGGTTTCTCTTTCAAGGCGTCACTATTTGCGGACGATGCTCATTTATGGCAGGCTTGCGCAGGGCTCTGGCGCGTACGTTTCAGTGCTGGTAGATCAATGCGAGTCGCTCGAAAAGACTCTTTCGTGTACAACTGTCGAGATTCCCTGTGCCATGCCGAGGTGCCGCTGATGTCTAGATTTAACGTGTTCACATGTTCACAGTACCCAAGCCATCTCCCGCCCCTCGATTCGCCAGAATGACGCTTACGCATTCCACAACTTCGCGAAGACAGGTTTAACTTTCGTGTTCATTGTTGCCAATGACACAGGGATCAACCATATTCTTTTTCTCTAAAACTAGCGCGATAGTGATTACGGACACGGGCGGTGGCGACAGCTTGGGCTGACAACTACGGCGCCAAAAACAGCTCCTGCTGTGATCTCATAAACGCTTACGTATAAAGTACGTATACATTGTACTTTATGAACGATGAGCTAAATACACACATCCCCATGAAAGGAACACACGCCGAAAATTAAGTTCCTTTCCCGTGAGTGCATGTGTTCAGCGTGAATATCAAGTATAATGTTGGACCGTCTAGCCCGAAAAGGTGTCCCTGTTCGTATACGTTCTTTCAGGCAAGATTTTTTTGTCGCAAAATCAAGTTTAGAATGAATTGTGGATGTTCTAGCAAGTACAGTTATCTAGATATTGTGACGCTACTTTTCTAGTGCCTTTTTCTAGTAGTCATGCGCACGCGCTTTGTTTAACTCCATTTATCATTGACTCATGTTAGTGCCCATGCCAATTTTGGCGACCACGATGCACCTCATAAGACTCAGCCGTGTGAACACCGTTGCACGAACTTCACATAATGTTCCCCTAGGAGTGCAGACACTCGCCGAACACAAAACTAATAACCCCGAGCTGCCACAACTGCACTGATCTCGAACAGCTCCTCGTTTATACATTAACCTGCTCGAAGGCGTCGGCTTCGCTTGTGATATTTTACAGGCACAAAACGAGATTGTACACTGCACCACCTCACACAACTTTGTGTTCGGACCACGCAACGTCTTCTGTCCTCACGACACGTGTGGCCCCGTATGAACGTTGATGTGTGCGACTGGGTGCGCGCGTGTGTGCCCTGCGAACGGGTGCTTGATTCCACCAGCATGCCAATTTCTTCAGTCTCACCATGGTTTTAGCATTTTTCATATCGAAATTGTTGGACTTCTACCCCGTGTTAGGAATTTCGATACCTTCTCAGATCTATCAACAAGATTACTAGTTGGCCAGAAGTATGACATTCAGAACCGCTCTGCTGCAATAGTCTCGACAACGTTTGTAACAGTATAGGTTTCCTGATTTGGGTGCCCTACAAGAGTAGCCACCGGGTGAGGACATGAATTCGAGCCCTCTCTTTCCATAGGTCCTACATTGCTTGGCACGAATCTTCTGAGCACGGCCACATCCCATACCCGCACCAATGACCTTGACGAACGCGTCTAACGACAACTAAACTCAGCGCGAATTATTCACTGCATGCCATCGCAGCGGGTTGAATGCGTTCCCCTAGCACGTCTGGATATCTGATGCGCCTTGAAGTGAGAGAAGGGATGCTTGAGCGGGGAGCTCGTCTACGGTACTCGACTGCGCGTACCCAGTGACTTCCTCTTACCTAAACAACCATCGGCACCTCTGTGTCCTCACTAGCGCGTGCACCTTCGAGACCTCTTCAGAATCTGAAACCTTGTCCCACATACCCTGTTCCACCGCGCAGACACTACATCACAAACAACCTTGCCATTGCAACCCATTTCTTCGTCCGTTATGGACCCATTTCCGGTACTCCAGAAACACGAGTCCACTACCTTGTGTCATTTCCGGTACTCCTGAAACACGAGTCCACATACCATTGTGGACGTCCACGGCACACCCGACACCACAGCACTTGAACAACTGAAGCCAGTCTACTACGAGGCGTCCCCCACAGTCGCACACCTCCATACAGTTGCGGCCCCTCTTCTTATCATCGGCCCTGACACCACTTGGATCCGCTCAATTTCGTGGCTGTCTTGATGTACTGGGTACAAAGGGGGAGCACTGTAGCGACATCGCCACGATCGCCCTCGGAAAGCAGACCTCATGAGAGGCCTCGAACGGCGCCAGATGCTAGGCCGGTGTGAAGACCGAGGGAATAAGGAAAAGGCAGTCGATGTTCTTGCTCCGGCGCTGGAAGAACGTTTCGTGTCTTGCTCGCTTATGTGCTCCACTGAGGTCTACTGTGAAACGTATTGTCGAATGTAAAAATGCCTTAAAAATGTCTTAAGTTCTAAGAATAAGGGGCGATGAACTAGCTACATGTTTACATAATGTAATCTCGCGATCTTCAGTTTTCGAAGGTGACAATTTAGTCACACAAATACGCTGTTCTATATTATGAACATGCACCACACAAGAGGCACAGGTAGGAATTGTCAACGGACAACTTACGAGACATTCCCTGGTACTCGTACCAGTAGGATGCGACATGCCAGGGCAGTTATTGCAGCCAACCTGTTTCTATTAAATGAAGAAGAATGGTTTTAGTGCTTCAAAAAGTACCAAATTTAGAAGCAAGCACAACTGTGAGGCAATGTGAAGCTATAAGCCACAACTAAGAGCCAAAAAAAAGGTGCTGTTCGAGAAACGTTTACGAGTTTGTAGGAACACATCATTTTTAACGTTTCACACCCCCTGTTCGATTAGCGTGGCGTTCTACCGTGCTTCTCTTAGCATAATTGGTGTAGGTTCCTAAAGAACGCGGAATAATTTTTGCGATTTTGTAACAGCACTGCAGTCGCTACGCTAGTGACAACACTGCAAATTGCACAAACAATAAAATACAAGTAATTTTTCTTCTTAACATAACGTTACTGAATCTTATAAATTAAGCTGGTATTCGCTAATTCCAGGAACGAACATCGTCGATACCTCTGCCGCAGGCACTGCGGCCAGTGTCCGCGACAGCGGCTAGGCATCGTCATAAACTCAAACACGGTTCCCGCTCTTATCACGCACGGCATTCGACTAGCGCACGCCCAGATGCCCGACTATCCAAAGAGCATGCCATAGAATATAATCAAAAGAAGAGGCGTGCAGGACACGGACACAAGGAGAGCAGTGAACAACACGTGTTGTTCACTGCTCTCCTTGTGTCCGTGTCCTGCACGCCTCTTCTTTTGATTATGGACTGTTACCAACTCGCTCAACTTTCTGTCCTTTTGCCATAGAATTTATTACTAAAATATTAGAGGGAAAGCTGGCACAGCGATCGTGAAACTGTCATGGGAAGGATGGGTATGACACGGATTTGTCTAGTCTTCGTGCCTGCTGCTTCAAACGGTTTGGTGGATTTATTTATTCCTGTTTTATAACTTCAGTGACGCGAGTGACGTTACTACGCTTTTTTATTATGCGATGACGGCAGAGGCTGTAGTGTATGCTTTACTGGCCTTACTGCCAGAGATAATCAGACTGTCGCATGTACCAAACTCGTTTGCAATGACGAAGTACCATGCAGTGTTTCGTTGTTGTGTTTGTTGGTGGAGGGCCGCACGTATTATTTGCAGCGGTAATTTACCCAACTTTAGAAATATTCGCTCTGTGTCACGCGAACCTTGTCGATGCGGTTTTGCTGTTCCTTTCTTTTGTATCAGATGCGATAGAATCTGTAACCGTAGAATCGTTTTCACGGCTGATATACATCTCTTGTCAGAAGGCTGTTCATGTATCTTGTACTAAGGCATTTGAATTCGGCCGTCTGATTAATTCAACTCCGACCGACCGCGCCAAGCAGGCGCACAGTTATAGTGCGTAGTAGACGCCCAGTGGACGATAGACAGACGCGCCTGCGGACGACGCTCAAAAAGTCAGCTGAGAGCAAAGTCAAGGCGCAGTTTCCGATGGAGTTTAACGGCATGGTTCCTTAACACCACGTTTTTTCACAGATCCAACCATCAAGCTGTAAGCAGGCCGCTAATCGGGCAGTGAAAAGTGTTTATTGCTGCGGTGATGGTGATTTTATATTTGTAGAGACGTGATGCAGAGGGCACGTCTACATCGCGCCTGATGCTTTCCCTGGTGACGTCAGACTGGCGGAGCTCTGCTATACCTTCCCCTTCCTGGACCAACACGATGCCTTAACGTCTCTCGGGTTGTGCGTACCAGAAAGGCTCGCGTCGTCGCCTTGTGCTGCGGCGTAGAGTTTTTGCAAGTCCCGCAGCTCCTTGCTGCGCTGGAAGGGTACGAGTGCCCGCCTGAGGTGGTATGATGCTGATATGCTCTCTTGTGCGACGAACTTCCCTACCGTCTTCAGTTTCCAAGATTGCAGAGCGTGCTTCGTCAGCGTGCCGCAGGAAGACTGGTGGTGACCAGGACCGTGTGATAGTGTCATAGGTAGTGACCTCCAGGCCACGTGACAGTGGTGTTAGGTACCTCGCACATCAGTTGTAGTAGATCCGCTGCTTGTGATGTATGTCGCGAAGTCTTCCATGGACCATGCTGCTGGGTATTGTCCGCGGTTCCAGGTGGCTGCTTGGCTGTTTGCAAAAGGGTCCGGGTCTGGCGTCCCATGAGCCTCTGCACAGGAGACTTTAACATGTCATCACGGGGTGTGTTGCGCCACTCGAGTAGAGCTGTATGAAAGTAATGCATGTTAAAGGAACACTTCTTTAACAGCTTCGTTGCTTCCTGTGCCACTGGTTCAGTCAAGTCATTGGAACGTGGTTGATAAGGACTTGAAGTAACGTGCGCAACTCCTAGCTTCCTCAGATAATCCTTGAATTTTGTGCTGCTGAAGGGTGCACCGCTATCAGTGCACAATTTGACTGGTAAGCCTTGTACCGAGAACACTTCGGAGCACCACGATGTGCGCGTGCGCGCAGTTGGGATGCGTATTTCTCATACCTCGAAAAAGAGAGCAGAAATCAACAGTGAGGACAAACTGGCGTGCACAACAGTAGAAAAAGTCTATTCCTACGATTTTCCACGGCAGAGTTGGAACTTCATGGCATAAAAGTGGCATCTTTACGTTCTTCGGCTCATATGTGTGACACGCCATGCACTCTTTGCAAAACTGTTGCATATCACCTAACATATTAGGCCAAAACATGACCATTCGTGCTCTGGCTTTCATTTCTGTGTGCTCCCGCATGTGTACGCGTCTGTGCTCCTGTATGTGTCGCGTGTACATCGTGCCTGATGCTTTGCCTTGCGACATCACGCTGCCGCAGCTCTGATACACAAGCGATGGGCGATACTGCGCTCCTGCTACGGCCTCGCGCAGGCGCTTGACCTATGCACATTGTTTGTAAAAATACAGCGGAGCACTTCCCCTGCACTAAAGGAAGCGAGCGAAAGACCGTTCGTTATATTAGCGAGTAATAGCTAAGCGGCTCAGCGGGCCCAGCGAATGAGCGGAGGGGACAGCGGAGCGCATGACGAAAGGAAGAGTAATAGCAGTAATAGCTGAGCGACCCCCTGCGCTTGTTTCAGCGGAACGTACTGCTGCGCTACCTGTTGAACAATGTTGAAGTTACTGTCGATCGAGCAGAAGTTTTACCTGTTGAATAAATTCAAGTTACTGCGAAAAGGATATCGCAAAAGTCATTTTTCATTAGATCACAGGTGCTATGTGGAAACGCATCTTCGTTTTTGCTACATGACACTACGACACGCCGCCGCCGCTTGTGTTCGGGGCTGCCATCTTGCAAAACGCTCGCACGCTGGCCCGCTGCGTACGCTCCGCTGAAGAGACGAAATGAGCGGGCGAGCGGCTCGCTCCGTAAATGCGCTGGCTGTCCCAGCGTGCCGCGCATGCGCAGTTGGCGTCTCCGCTCGTTCGCTGGGCCCGCTGGCCCGCTGAGCCGCTTAGCTATTACTCCCTAATGAAACATAAATCTACGTTTTACATACTTGAAAATGTCAGCACGTCATCTGCAAGAGCAAAAATCTTTATTTCAAGTTCGAACACAACTATATCTAAAACTTAAACCTGTATGGCCTCTTTTAAATCTGGGCACAAACAGAGGAGGCAACATTGCCGTATCGCACAATATTGCTAAATTTCTGAGCGTTTCGTGTTTTTCTCACCGCGAAAATGCAATTGGTACCTGCGCACGCACACAGTTATTCCGAAATCTTCGGTTTTAGTGCAATATTTTGTCCTAAACGACCTATTTTTTTCAAGTGGCAAAGCTATGTGAAGTCAGAAGAACGAAGACTAGGCAAATCCATATCATACCCGTCATTCCCATGCTCGCCTAAAGCCTTGTTTGAAGCTCACGTACTCTAGCGCCAGATTTTCCTCAAGTATTTTAGTAGGAAACTCTATGGCGTATGCTACCAAATTTAAATATTTCATATGGTAGCCGCGTGCCATTTAGCCCACATATGACTAAACGACAGTAACATTCATATAAGCTATGTATCATGCAGCGGTGACAGCAAAATATTAGCGATAATTCGACACAGACTCTCACAGCCACAGTCCCCTTCTTAATTCCGTATGCTTAGCGATTGACGGCTATAATTCAGAGGACATAGATTAGAAGTTTGCTTGTTCCGTTTATCACTTATAGTTGGCGCCACTTGACGGTGGCAAGCTATGATGTACGCTATCCCGCATTCGCTGCGCATAATACCCGACAGGCTACTTCCCGTCTTTTCGTCAATATGGTTGTTCTTGCAGCTCCGTAGTATAAATAGCATAGTGCTGATCCACAAGAAAGACTTTCTTGTGTATCCGCTGCTAGAGCTGCAAAGAAACAGCACCATGATGTTCAACGATCTCTCCCACCTACCTGTTATCCTGCATAATAACCGTTCAGAGATGACCTTTCGCGGACTAGTGAGCATGCGTTATTCAAGCTGCTCAGTTAGACTATTTTAGCGGCAACGAAATTTCCTGCAAAACTTCACCTGCGAAGACCGCCACACTCATGGAAGAGACATGAAAGTGTAACTTACCTTGCCAGCTGCTGTTTCTAAAGTACATGTTGAAGTGGGTGCCTGCCCTGTACACACCAAAAAATGGCACAAAATGTTACTCACTCGCAAGTTTTCACTTAGCCAAGAAGCCAGAAAGGAGCAGAAGTGACGCAATAGCTCTGTGGATATGTTTACGGAGATGTGCGTTTGACACGCAAACCTGTCAATTATCCCTGTTTTATCCGAAGATCACAAAAGTTGTTGACAAAATAGTTTTGGAATTTTCTGGTATTTCGTGAGCTTTAGTACTCACTTTTTGTATGAGAATAAATATAAAGGTCTTGCACTGCGTGAAAACAGACCCGTTTGACACGCGCACTTGTTTTGTTTTGTTTAGAGGGAGCGCCTTTAGCAGGTTCTCGTGACATGCAGAACAAGCCGCGCTCTTCTAGCATGCTGCTTTGGAAATGGTATTGACCGTTCTAGAAAATTTGCATCACATACTCTCGCGTTAGAGTGCTTTCTGGAACATCAGTGACAATAGCAGAGCGCGCAGAGACGAAGGTAAAAAAGCTGGTGCATTTCACCGCTCGTCAACTTTTACCGCCGATCGACCGATGATTCTTCACGGCGCTCTTCTTTTTAGGCGATCTAGTTTTCTTTGCTGATCATAGTTTCGCGCTATGAACAGTGTGTAACCGCTGTCTGGTCTACAGTCATTTAATTTTTCTCGGAGAAATATTTACAAAGCAGAAATTCAGACAACGTCATCACAGTGGCTTCAGTAAACGACGCATCTAGCGCACTCATGGTCACATGGATATGCGTGAGTTTAATAATGCATGCGATAGAATGGGCACGACGTGTGGAAGACTGAACAATAAAGAAACGCTTTGAACGGTTCCATGTGTGATCACGCGGAGTCGAGGCTCATGTTCTGAACTACTAGACAGCTTAACCATTTGACGTCCAGTGATTCCCACTGGAATCAGCAACTTCTCACTTCGGTGGGCAACTCCGCGGCCAGAGGACAATGAGCGTGCAATACCACTCATACTGAGCATCTTTACCTATCCTGACAAGTTGATAGACTTATCAAAATGCAGACACATGTGAAACAAAAAACATCACTACTCCGCTGTATCCGCGTTAGGCCGCGCAAACCTCTTTTTGCTTCATGAAAATAATAGGCATTTATATTAGTTTCGCATAGATTATTTGGACATTGATTATTGGGTACTGCGAGGTAGCGTCTATATAATGTTTTAAGTAATATAGTAATACCAATATTAAAGCATCGTTATATATTCTTGAGTTAACACATTAATTGGGGAGCCATAACTCTTGATTGGAAAGGGAGAGCATATTTCTTTATGAACGCTTTTAACCATGACCACCATGCCCATCAGAACTTGAAAAGACCAGTTGCTCGCATTAAAAAGAAAAAAAAACTTGGTTCTGAAATGGTTAAACTACGTTTCTGTAATTTGGCCTCGTATTCAACATTTACGCAAGTCGCACGTACCACGCAGTCACGAAAAACATGCGCAACCGGGTTCTCTCAAACTGACAGCATACTGTTCCACTAAAGTGAGCCTATTATTCAGGCAAGCTAAGGCAATGGGGGCTTCTACCGAATCTGACTCTGAGATCAAGATGAAATGTTCACTGACGGTTAATACGAGAAAATCTATTTATCACAAGCCTCCTGTTTTCTCTAACCTAGTTATGAAAAGCAATCTAACTATGATCGACATAGAATGTGATGCAGTGTGCGGCTGAAAATGGCTTGCCTCTCGCAGAATATGATCCACGGCAGCCATGTTTAGCTGGCCTGAAGATATAATTGGACTGAAGAAAGTGAGTAAGGTTGAGAAAATTGCATACGATAACTTAGAGAGAGTGCTAGTTATGAAAGAGGGCTGCTACATGTGAAAGAATGTTTGTTAGCCAAGTTAAAGACTATCACAATTTTGCCTATTTTCCGCTGTGTAAGAATGCCAGCTGTATTTAAAATGCTGAAAGAACTTTTGTTACTTTCAACGAAACGCAAGTAACAT